>LPNX010176351.1:50709-72191 GCA_001517045.1 Pseudotsuga menziesii | reverse complement strand
AGAGTCAAAATAGGAACTAGTGAAAGAGTTCGGAAGTTAAAATAAATAAAGATTAATTTCACATAAATTAAATAAAAGATTATTTCAAGAAAACAAATGTTTCTTGATTTAAATGTCCATTTTCCTAAAGATTTCCTATAAAGACCCAAGCCAAAGAAAGGCTTAGGGAGATATTCATTTTTTCCATCTATTCTATCTTATCATTATTCTCCTAAGAGTTCTTGGAGAGCATTTTTCCATAAAGGAAAAGAAAACTGGTACAAAACTTGTTATCCCAAATAGGTGAAGCCTTACCTTTAGGATATTTAGACTACTTGCATGTTGGAACCAGCTCAGGGGGATTTAGATTTAAAACCAGGAATGGTTTCAGGTCATGGTTGGGTGAAACGTGGTAGCTCCCAAGTTATTCAGTCGACATATTTGATGTCAGAATTGTCTATGTTCTTGTTAATTCTTTGAGCTTGAGTGTGCATGGTTCTAGCCATTAAATTAGCTTCAAATTACAGGTATGAGGTTATACCTTCAATACAGTTCATATATATTTTTATTAAAATAGGGTTTATGATCTTGAATGAAATTTTGTATAGTATATGTTTTTTTAGCTAGGTTTTCCTTTTGTTCATAGAACCTCAAAACTATGAACTGATTGCATCTAAACCCTGGGAAAAATCTAGTCTATATTATTTAGTATTATTCTTTTTATATTTATTTATATCTTAAATTTAGGATTCTCTGTATTTGTGTAATTTTCCAAGAGAGTTCATCTTAGGCCTAAACTCTAGATTATTTGAAATAATCAGTTTTTGTATATTGTTAAATCCTAGATACAAAGTTTAAATAGTTTTTCCTTAAAAGATAGACAAACTAAACCTTATTTAGCATGTAAAATAGATTCAAAACATGTTAAATAAATAAATAATCTACAAATATAAAAAGAATCAAACTAACCATAGCCCATATCTCCTACAAACTATTAAAAAGAAACTCTCAATATAAAAAACACAACGATGGCATATTTCATATTGCCAACGAGCGTGCTATTATAATTTCCATATTAAAATCAAATATAAAAACATATCATAAAGAATTTTCATAGTCTGGAAAAGAAATACTAAATAAATGCTAAACCATAAATGTTTATACGTCATAGTAAACCCACCCCAACCATCAAATCCTCTCTAGGATTGGATGTGGGATAAAACTCATATAAATTCCATTACAAAATCATTTACACAAAGCCCAACCATCAAAACCTGTTAAGGTTTGGCCGTATGCAAATCCATATTACAAATACATCAAACTACTATAAACAAAGACCAAGAATCAAACTCACCATTTTCATAAACCAATTTATTAACAAACAGAGTCACACCCATGATCAAATCATGTGGAATGCCAACCAAAAAATACAAGCATATTCATAAAACAACCTACGATCGAATCATGTAGGAATAAATGTTAAACACAAATCTAAATCGATTAAAATCCTAGGATCGAATCATGTAGGTATCAATGATAAACCCAAATTTATAAACATTGTAACACACACAGTAAGGGTTCACCTTTCAGGCTGCCCACAAGAGTTTCAATATAAACCAACATACTTCTCAAAACAGAGCCATGATCTATGCATTCATTCCACAATCATATAACTTAAGTATCATATTCATAGGCTACATAACCATATAAGGGTCAAGCTAAATCTTCCAATCTCACAACCGTAATGTGGAACCACAGCCTTAAATATTTATTTAAAACTCTACAGTTAACAAATATGCAGTTGCGTCTTTTAAATAACATAGAAACCATATGTGCAGAATGTGTATTCAACTAAGGGACGATCCAAGCTCATGGTTGTAAGGTGAAACCACAACTATGATATTTATTAAATCATACATCAACAAATATAAATGCATAAGAGGTGAAATAACATAGTCACGATTTACTTGGTGCCATTGCAAGCAATGACACTGTAAATCCAAAGCATTCGCATCAATTAAAGTAAACCAAATATCTCTTCCATTAAAATGTTAAACCCATACTTTCGAGCTTTGAAACACAACAAAATTTTATACATAGAGCCATGTCTTTCTCTAGAGAGTCAAGACTTTCCCCAAAATATTTACATACAATTTTTACATAGAAAAGGTTAAATAGAGTCGCATCCCTTGGATTCCCAAAATCTCAAAGGAACCCAAGCTATCAAACTAACAAAGGAAAAATACACAGCAATGATTCTTCCAACCCAGAGTTCAAGACTCTGTCAAACAAATGCACAGAGGTAAGGGCCTTTGAATTTTGCAAGGCTTATCGCTTAAAGGTTGCGCAGACCACCCAAAGAGCCACCATCCAGCTATGCTCGAGCCATCTTTTCCACCTACAAACCAAACATACAGAAGCTATAAGAAGTATTCCAAACCTCAATGAAAGCAAACAAACCATTACAGTGTTACAGACCATGTCAAGAGCACTCTTTCACAAAGAGAGGGAAGGTTGTAGTACCATGCAACATATATCCCGAGAGCTCAAAACCACTCAGACAACCAGAGAGAAACCAAATGAACCACGTATCGACCAAGTCTAGTGCTCGAGGCTTCTTTCCCAAGTTTTCTTGGGAGAAATTAAAGCACCACCTTCTTCTCCACTACCCACGAAATCAAAACCCACAGAGCTATAGTCAATCTCACGACGTTATTGCATAAACCATCACCCCATCATTAGAACCATAACAATACCCTCTAATAAAATGTTATGCCAAATTTTTATGGCATATGAAATATGCCATAAATCATTTATGTTTACCCCAAAGTTTTCCAAGGAAATTTTACAAGTTTTTTCCATGGTATATGGATCATGCCTTAAACCCTAGGCCCTTTCACCATAAATTTTACAAATTAATTAATATAAACAATCAAGGTGGATAAGGTTTTCAAAACCTAAAACATAACAATAATTATGAACATAAAGATTTAACCAGACGCTTTCGAGTTTGCATAAAATAGTACTTATGCTCAGTTATGCTTAGGACTTTAGTCATCCATTTCATCGGCTTGGATATGATAGTGTAGTGTAGATGAAGTGCAGTATGATATAAATACTTATCACGGTCATAGACAGATTTCACCATCGGAATAAATACTTGTCGTGGTCATAGAAGACTTTGAAGAGGTCAAAAACTTCAGACTTAATAATACCTTTAGGAAGTAAACCCAACAATACCTGGAAAAGTCATCTATGAAGGTCAGTGCATATTTGGCTTGACTCATGGACATATGAGGAAATGGACCAGCAACATAACTGTGGATCAACTCAAGAGGTGCAGAGGTTCTCTCATGACTAGCTCTCTCAAATTTGTGCTCTGGGTGTTTTCCTATGATACAACCTTGACAGACTCCCTTGGAAAACTTAATCTTTGGTAACCCTATGACCATATCTTTTTCACTCAGATCAGAAATATAATTATAGTTAAGATGGCCAAATATTTCATGCCAAATATTTCTTGCCTCATTATCATGAATCAAAAGAGCAGAGGGGTTTGAGTAGGGTAGAAAATGGGAAAACATGTATACCTTTGAAGTGTGATCAACAACACCTTTTGAAATGACTTTGCCATTCGAGATATCTGTGATCTCAACATCATTAGGGGAGAAGATGACCTTATTTGGAGACTCTTTGTGAGTCATCTGATACACTGACAAGAGGTTAGAGGCAAGACCTGGAACATACAACACATTATTGAACTTACCATGGTCAAGATCAATCCTTCCTTTTGCCAAACTGTCAGTGAGAGAGTCATCTCCCAAAACTATTGGTGGACCTTTCGACATGTCAAGAGAGGAGAATCCCTCCTTTGTGGAAACCATATGTCTAGAAGCTCCAGATTCTATCATGAAGCTAGGTGAGCTTGATGTGCCAGCAACCAAAGCATGTACTCTCTCTCTGTCCTATGATTTTGATCCTCCTTCCCTCTTCTTTGAGCAATCAGGAAGGGAGATGTTATTCTTCTCCAAGAGTTGGGTCAACATGTCAATTTGCTTCTTCATATAGGAGCTCTCAAGATGATAGCCCTTACTATAGTATGCGCACTTTCTCATTTCTCCTTTGTTATTCTTCTTCTAGAAGTTATTCTTGGAGCCTTGGGGCTCCTCTTGAGACTTGTTCTTGTCTCTCTTTTTCTCAAGTGGCTTCTTAGCTTTCTTATTTCCTTTTGAATCCACCCTTGAATCTCCAGTAACCAAAGCTTGGTCTTTGGAAGGTTTGATGGTGCCCATCATCACCAATTTATCTTGTTCCTGAATGAGGGATTCCATGAACTTTGTAAGCTTAGGAATCATCTAGGCTCGAGCTGTCAACTTGGTGGCATGGAAGGTAAAAAAAAAACACTGAATAGTTAGGGCCAAGCTTCGAGAGTATGGACAAAAATAGTTTCTCTTCCTTCTTTTCAATTCCACAACGTTTTAGTTGCAAAACAAGGGCTTTAAACTTAGAAATATAGAGTTGTAAGGATTTGAAGCTGCTGGGAATCAAAGAGATCAATTCATTCTCGATTTGATGTCCTCTCATCTCATCTATATTACCAAAAATATCTACAAGATTCTCCCACTCTTCATTAGGTGATGTCAATCCATCAAGATGGAAGAGGAGGTCTCTTGAAATGCTCAAACACAAAATACCATAGGCCTCATCCCTCATGTTGTGCCATTTTAATTTCTCTGCAGCTGCATTGGGCTCTGGCTCAATTTCCATAGTCACCCTGTAGAGACCTTTTACTATCAAAATTATCTCCATCTCATCTTTCCATTCAAATAAATTAAATGGATTCAAGATGATCTTCTAAGATTGATCCATAGCTCAGAAACCGTGCCCTTCAGTTAGCAGAATATGCTCCCAGTCAAGATGTCAAACCTGCAATATCAGTATGGAAGGAGATAAATAGATCTACAAAGGCTCTGATACCATGTGGAAATTGAAACCAAGTGATAGAACAATTACATTCACAAAATTGCTAATCAAACATGCAAATTTACCAACAAAGGAGACTGAAATTGGAGCATAACACTAATTTGTATTGAATAAGTGTACAATAGACAACCTTATGAAGTCATAGGCTTATGCAATATATAATTACATGAGATATTAGAATGCATAAGGATGCCATTTAAAATAGTCAAAAAGTAGGCTTACTAAATCTAGTCAAATCCCCCATAGGTGCATAAAGCAGTTTTGAAATCCACTTAGAGGCTCATGAATTGGAAAAGTCAAGTAGGTAAGCTAATAAGGGATGGAAATAAAACTCATACATGCTTTTATTAGGATAAAAGGATGGACGATTATGTGGGAAAAAAACAAGCCAACTACACCTAGTCTTGCTTTCCCTTTTGCCTTATTTCTCAATAAAATAGGTGGCTTTGCAGAAAAAGTAGATATGTGCTTTGGAGGATCTAGAATAAAGTAGACATGCTAAATATAGTTTCCAGGAGGTTTTCCAAGTGCTCCATGACTCAGTTTTAGCAAGTTTGACTTCTATGACATGTAGAAGACAACTTGCATAGAGTGGAATATAGGAAACTAGGCAAATAAGACAAAAATGAATTAATTAATGTCTAAGGTAGGTAACTATGGGTTTATTATTCTAAAAAGAAGACATTCTTAGGATGTATGTCATGAACAACCCCACCAAGTGGGAGGATTATCTGCATCTTACATAATTTGCATATAACAACAGATACCAGACCTCCACAAAGATGAGTCCCTTTGAGGTACTTTATGGCCAGAAGTGTAGGACACCAGTTACTTGGGATAGCTCGATGGACCATCTCATGTTAGTGCTCAGTTTACTAAAGGAATTAGAACTATTGGTCACCAAGGTCTAAGAGAACCTTAAAGAAGCACAATATTTCTAGAAGCGATACGCGGATAAGAAAAAAAAAGATAAATATTATCATATAGGAAACTATGTTTATTTAAAATTAATAGCAAAGAGAAGTTCATTGAGCTTGCAGAGGTGCAAAAAGTTGGAACCAACATTTTTTGGACCCTTTGAGATACCGGCCAAGAGAGGGCTAGTGGCATATGAACTAGCTCACATAAGAGTTCATAATGTTTTCCATGTATCCTTATTAAATAAATATGTATATGATACTAAACATGTGATTGATTGATCCTTGTTACAGGTGGAACCTGAAGGGGAGTTTGTACCTAAACCCCTTCATATATTGGATAAGAGAGAGGTGCAGCTCAGGAAGCACACCATAGTCCAGTTGAAAGTGAAATGGAAACACTTTGAATCTGATGAGGCTACTTGGGAGAATTAACCCACCATGAGAGAGGATTACCCTGCCTTTCTCATGATTTCCTTACTAGTCCCTAGAACAACAACGACGGTGTTGTTCTAAGTGGGGAGGGATGTAATATCTTGAATTTTTGACCTAACACTTATGGGCATAAGTCCCATTGCATGTGATGTTTCTTTGATGTTATATTTTTTATAGTGGGAATAAGACCCCACTGCACATGATAATGATGATTTGTTTGATATATTGGGCCTAAGGAAAATTCATATGTTTTATTTAGCATGTATACGATTTCATGTGTTGGGTGTGGACCCTGAAGCACACAATTTATGAGATGTTTGTGTTGAGCGTGAGATCTAGAGCACATGAGTGATTTGATGTTTGTGTTGAGCATGAGCTTTGAAGAACATTAGTATTTAATGTTTGTGTTGAGTGTCAGCTCTCGAGCACATGATTTATGAAACGATTGTGTTGATCATGAAGCTTTGAAGCACATGAAAAGATAAGAATGGGAATTGTTGGGCATAATCCCTGGAGAATTCCAAGTTGATGTTGAGCATAAACTCTAGAAAATTAGATCCTTGGCCATTATATCCCTAGGTGTATTATACAAGTACATCCCAGCATTAGTGTTGAGCGAGAAGCTATGGAATTGTACTAAGTGTAACTCCCTATTTTTAGTGTCGAGTATGGGCTCTGAATAAATCTAGGAGTTAGTGAAATTTATTGTGTCGAGTGAAAACAACTTTTATAAAACACCGATCTCATCTTACTTATTTTTCAGTTGATTAAATGAAATTTTGAATTTATGTGTCTCATCAAGTACTGAAGAACTACCACGTTATACTAGGTAATCCAACATGAAAGGAGGTTTAGAGTTGCCTAACTTACTTGACCAACCCTACCTTAAGGCCTTAATAAAGAAGTGACTATAAGCAAAAAGAAAAAAGTACCTTGCGATTTGGGATCATGATATATGATACCCAAAGTAAAAATGTTAAGAATGATATATGTGTATATATATAGTTTATTAATTAAATATTTAGATACCTAAAAGAGTCAAAATAGGAACTAGTCAAAGAGTTCCTAAGTTAAAATAAATAAAGATTAAGTTAACATAAATTAAATAAAAGATTATTTCAAGCAAAAAAATAATTCTTGATTTAACTGTCCCTTTTCCTAAATATTTTCTATAAAGATCCAAGCCAAAGAAAGGCTTCGGGAGATATTCATTTTTTCCATCTATTCTATCTGATCATTATTCTCCTAACATTTCTTGGAGAGAATTTTTGCATAAAGGAAAAGAAATCTAGTACAGAACCTGTTATCCCAGATAGGTGAAGCCTTACCTTTAGGAGCTCTAGACTACTTGCATGTTAGAACCAGCTCGGTAGGATCTAGAATTAAACCAGGAAAGGTTATGGGTCATGGTTGGGTGGAACGTGGTAGTTCCCAAGTTATTCGATCGACAGATCTGAGGTTAGAATTTTCTATGTTCTTGTTAATTCTTTGATATTGAGTGTGTAGGGTTCTAGCCATTAAATTAACTTCAAATTGTAGTTATGAGGTTCTACCTTCCTTACAGTTCATACAAATTTTTATTAAAATACAATTTATAATCTTGAATGAAATTCTGTATAGTTTATGTTTGCTTAGCTAGGTTTTACTTTTGTTTACAAAACCTCAAATGTATAAATTGTTTGCATCTAAACCTTGGGATTGAATCCTATAGGCATAAATTTTAAATACAAATCTAAATTGATTAAAATGCTAGGATTGAATCATTTAGCTATTAATGCTAAACCCAAATTTATAAATGATGTAACATACAAAGTAAGGGTTTGCCTTTCAAGATGGCCATAAGAGTTTCAATACAAACCAACAAACTTCTCAAAACAGAGCCATACTCTATCTATTCATTCTACAATCATATAAATTAACTATGATAGTTACAGGCTGCGTAACCATATAAAGGTCAAGGTAAAACTTCCAAGCTTGTGACCGTAATGTGGAACCCCAGCCTTAAATATTTATTTAAATCTCAACAGTTAACAAATACATAGTCACATCTTTTAAATAACATAGAAACCATATGTGCAAGTTGTGTATTCACCTAAGGGTCGAACCAAGCTCATGGTCATATGGTGAAACCCATGATAATTATTAAATCATACATCAACAAATATAAATGCATAAGAAGTAAAATGAAACAGTCATGATTTACTTAGTGCCATTGCAAGCAATAGAATTGTAAAGCCAAAGAATTTGCATCAATTAAAGTCAAACACATAGCGCTTCCATTAAAACATTAAACCCATACTTTACAAGCTTTGAAACACAACAAAATTTTATACACAGAGCCGAGTATTTCCTTGGACAGTCAAGACTTTCACCGAAAATATTTACATACAAATTTTACGTAGAAAAGGTTAAATACAGTCGCATCCCTTGGATGCCTAAACTATCAAAGGAACCCAGGCTATCAACCCAACAAAGGAAAACTACATAGCAATGATTCTTCCAACCCAGAGTTCAAGACTCTGTTAAACAATCACGCAGAGGTAAGAGCCTTTGCATTTTGTAGGTCTTACCGCTTAAAGGTTGCACATACCACCCAAAGAGCCACCATCTAGCTATGTTTGAGCCATCCTTTCCACCTACAAACCAAACATACAAAAGCTATAATAATTATGCCAAACCTCAATGAAAGCAAACAAACCATTACAGTGTTGCAGACCATGTCAAGAGCACTCTTTCCAAGAGAGAGGGAAGGTTGTAGCACCGTGCAACATATATCCTGAGAGCTCGAAACCACTCAGACAATCAGAGAGAAACCAAATGAACCGCGTATCAACCAAGTCCAACATTTGAGGTTTCTTTCCCAAGTTTTCCTAGGAGCAATTAAAGCGCCACCCTCTTCTCCACTACCCACGAAATCAAAACCCACAGAGCTATAGTCAAGCTCACGACGTTATTGCATAAACTAGCACCCCATCGTTAAACCCATAACAATACCCTCCAATATAATGTTATGCCAAATTTTTATGGCATATGAAATATGCCATAAATCTTTTATGTTTACCCCATAGTTTTCCAAGGAAAATTTACAATTTTTTTCCATGGTATATGAATCATGCCTTAAACCCTAGGCATTTCACCATAAAGTTTACAAATTAATTAATATAAACAATCAAGGTGGATAAGGTTTTCAAAACCTTAAACATAACAATAATTTTGAATATAAAGATTTAACCAGACACTTTCGAGTTTGCATAAAATAGTACTTATGCTCAGTTATGCTTAGGACTTTAGCTCTCCTTTTCACCAACTTGGATATGATAGTGTAGTGTAGATGAAGTGAAGTATGATATAAATACTTGCCACGGTCATAGATAGAGTTCACAACCAAAATAACCTGCAAAGAAGTAGGATTTTTCAATAGTTTGCAATGAACTAAGTAAGCCCCTCAAAGCAATAGGAAAACTTACCTTTCCAAGTGGACCCTAAAAGGATAAAATACTTCCACTCCACCCCTTAACATTTAAAGCCAAGTCATACATTTTAATAAATAAAACCATAAACGAGAAACAAGACATATAAATAGGAAGTAAAACATAACTGAACCAACATAAGCAAATGTAATCATATAAACAAATCCAAGTAAAATAACCACCTCACATAAACATATCGTCATTATATAGGAAAATACGTAAAAATGGAAAGGTAGCTTACGACACTTAGATTTAGTAACAATTACAAACACATTCCACAAAAGATAAAACAATGTCCTTGAAAGGTAGAATTTAACTAGCATACAAAAAAAAATATTTTCGAATTTTGGGGACATTACAAGGGATAATATATGTTTTGAAACAACAACGGTTGGAAGCATACCACTAATAATTTTTGCAGCTTCATATACTTGATCCTCAACTTCTAGTTTAGGAAGCTATGGCTTTTCGCGCAATAGTTTTAATCTCAAGCCTTTTATAACTAGCTTGTCGTACCAATTCTTTGTTGATTTTTCGCCCCCTTCCTTGGTTTATGTAAAAAAAGCACGTTCACTTTCAAGAAAGTATGATGAACTAAAGTTACCCATTTTCTTAAATTTGTCCTAGAGATCATATTCAATAACGCTTGAATATACTGCTCCAACATACGAAGTTTCTATACTACCATCTTCACGAGGAGCAAGCGATGACATCTCACCAAGATAACAACCTAGGACTAAGTGTAGTATGCTACTATTCACATACAAGGTGTAATATAATAATATTATATACTATGATTAATGAGTTCTTTTTTAGTGTTTTGAATAAATTTATAGTTTCATAAGCTAAAAATTGACAGAATAGCTTATATGCTAGTTCTCCTTACCATGTTGTTTGGGGCAGTATAGTGAGCACACAAACTTATCTAAGAGAGATAATTATACCATAGAACTAGTATTTTTTTTAAATTATCGATCGTGGTCAAATATTTGATGAACCATCCGACGAGTATGCCATACCACTGATAGAAACTGTCATCGATTTTTTTTCTTTTTATGTCGTTGGATATCTGATGTCCTTCCCCACTTTTCGACATTCATGCCATACCACCGACAAAAAATGTCGTCGCCTATCCGACTGTCTGTAAAGTATTTGGGGTCGGTTATCCGACAGGTTTGTCATTGGATATCGTTCCTTTTGGAAAGTATTGGTGGTAGAATATCCGACGTGTATGTGTCACATTTTCAACGTGTATATTAATAAATTTGTGGTCGGATATACGACATGAGATGGTTGGATATCCAATGAGACCATATTTCTGTCGAAGATCTGACGAAAATCAACCGACGTTTATAAAATATGAGGCTTGTCAAATTGTCGACAGACTGATGTCGAAAATCAGACATATATGATGTCGGATTTTGGGTTTAGATTTTCATGTGTCGTAATGATCTTGCATTATAGCTCGCCTCTGCTATTTCACACTCCTTATTCGCAAATGCAAACTGGAACAGTCGTTTGGATTTTTTTTATCGGTCAATAATGTAAGTGTGATATAACGAGAGTGATTTATGAAATGCATAGAAGTTATATCACACTTGCGCTATATATTTTTGCATTTCCATAACATATATCACATATGCATTTTATCACATATACATTATTTTAATTTTGCAATTCCATAATGAATATGCAATATATCGCATATGTTTTATATCTCATATACATTATTTTAATTTTGCAATTCCATAACACATATGCGTTATTGAATTGCAAAATTAAAATATATTCCGTTATCAAGCATATGCATTATAACCCATATGTGTTTCTAATGCTTATATATGGTTAGAGGCTCAGATCTCACCGAGCCTAAACGTAAAACAAAATACTCAACCGTGCTAGTTGGAAACCTTCAAACATGAAAAGAACGAAATCTTTGGTTTCCATTTCCATTCCTGAAATTTCCAGTTTTCCTTGTCCAGGAAGCCATTGCAGACAGAAAATCTCTCTCTCTATATATATTAATCATATTGTTGGACACCATTAGATTTCTGTAAGAGGAGGTAGAATCTCCTTGAGAAGAATAAGTGACACTAAGATATGAAAGAGCCCTTCCAATATAACTCTTTCCTTGTTCGCAACGCCCACGAATATTTTTGCATTTTTCCTTCTTTACAAAGATAATGAGAAATAAAAACGCAAAAAATGTGGTTGGTTTCCTAATTTGCAGCACCCACGAACCTTTCTCCATTTCACCTTGTTTACATAGATCACAAGAAATAAAAACACAGCCACGTAGTGATATGAAAGATCAAAACAACAAAATTATTTTTAATAACCATTAGCAAGTGTCCGATTTAAACATTCTCCCAAGTTATATGCCGAGAACTAAATCCCATGCTTTCCACAAGATCATCCTAACAAGACATAAATAACTCATTGTTCATACATCTACTCAAATGTATTAAGTCTGCAAATTACACAGTGTAACTTTCAATGATCATTGAAACCCTCATTGTCACCGTCGAATGTATATGTGGTTATATTAATTTATTTTTTCTTTTATTGAACTTATGTTTCCATTCTAGTGTAATTAATGGCAATGGATATTTATCAATATTCTTACTTCTAGTTTGGGTAAACTTGGTGGAGTTGAGAATTATTTTTTCATGATATTACATCCTTACTAAACTATATATATATTTTACATTTTAATTGGGCATCCTTCTAGGTTGAAATTTGGGAAAATGATGTATTTGGCCCATTTTCTATGTTTCCTTTAGTTTTGGTTGTTGTCTCTTTTACTATCTCATTTAAGAACTTATATCTCAAAAGTATCCTTATATTTATGTAATCAATATATCTTATAATTTTGGTTAAGAACTTATATCTCAAAAGTATCCTTATATTTATGTAATCAACATATCTTATAATTTTGGTGCGTACTCTAGCATTTTAATTACATATTAATTAGCTAAGTAGATTATTAAAGAAAATTTAAGGATCTATAGTTAGCTTAATGTGTATAAACTTCACAGAATTTTATTAATTCTAAAAATGCTAGCCATAAAATGCTTGGTAATACTTTTGTAAAAAAAAACAATTTTTTAAGGATTTTATTAGTTTCTATAAAATTTTGGCTATAACTATTTTAGAAAAAAATAGAAATTGGTAAATATTTCTTTTCCAAAAAAAAGTGGAAAATTAGCCATTGAACAAAATTTATCCCTAAAACTTTCCCTATAGGTTAGGCGAGTTAGTTGGATAGATTAGGTAGATAAGATACTTTATGTAGGTTAGATAGGGTTAGATGAGTAAGGTGGGTTAGGTGGGTTAGAATTCAATGATTTGTGTTAAAGTAGGTAGGCAAGTCAATGTGATAGGTGGGCTACATTTCAATGCTTGTGTTAAAGTAGGTGAGTTGGGTGGGTAAGTAAGTGTGATAGGTGGATTAGGTAGCCCCAATGGGTTAGAATTTAATAACTTATGGGATAGGATGTTATGTGGGTTAGTCGGTTGCGTATATTAAATAGTTAATTCATTGGCTAGGTAGGTTAATGAGGTAATTTGGTTAGCTAGGTTTGTGGGGTATGTAGGTTAGTGGGTTGGGTAAGTAGTCATATGGGTTAGTGGGTTAGGTGTGTTAGGTTAGCTATGATAAGCGGGTGTGTTTGGTTAGGTTAGGTTTATGGGTTAGGTTATATGTTAGGTGGGTTAGCAAGATATGTAAGTAAGTAAGATGGGTTGGGTCGATTAGTAGATTATGTAAGTTACACGGTTCAATGGTGTGGGTTAGGTTGTCTAGTTAGTTTAGTGGATTAGGCAAGTCAGTGGGTTATGTAGGTTAGTGAGGTGCATCATCGAGTTAAGTGGGTAGGTTGGGTTTGTTAGGTTATGTGCATGTTAATAGCTTATAAAATATCACTTTAACTCATGTCTATCACCCATCTTATTCCTAATCCTCATCCATTAACACCCCCAACCATAAACTAACAACTAACTTCTCCAACCCATCAAATAAAAACCGCAAATGCATTGGTGTGTTAATCATAAAAGTGATTTTAATTTTACATTAATTTTAATGTTTGTAATGCCATTTTACATTGGTCACATTACCACCATTTTTAGTTCAGTGCATTCATTTACAACATTCTCTTCTCTACTCGATGCAAACAATCACAATTATAATCTGAAGAATACTTTATCCTTTAGGTGGAAAATGAAGAACAAACCACGGATTTTCATCTAAGAGATTGGGAATATGAAACAAAAATTGGTTGCAATGTTCTGGAAAAATATATGGTTTGGAATTTGTCATTGAAAATTACCTACGTGTGTCAAAAGCATATACATTACAATCTTGGTCCTTAGTAACATATATCCTATCATAGATGTTAAATCATTTGCAACTAAATATTACACATTTTAAGAATTTATATCAGTAGTAAAAGTCTATGATATTTTGAATGCTACCAACATATTCAAGTTATTATTGAAAATTATATGGACTAATGGGATAGTGGGTTAAGCTTAGACGGGTTAGAAGGTTAGAAGGTTAGATAGGTTAATACAATATACAAGTTAGGAAGGTTATTTTAACTAGTGGGGAAGGCTAGGTTGAGTTAATGGGTTAATGACACAGGTTAAGTGTGCTTCTTGACTTGGTCATGTAGATTAGATGGAGATTAGTAGGTTAGGCGGGCTAATTTTTGTTTGGCAAATTCTATACTAAGTTAGCTAGGTAGGTATGTTAATTATGAAGATATATTAGATAGGTTAGGTAGGTTAGTTGTATGGGTTATATCATAGGTTAGGTGCGATAGAGATCCAAATTGGATCCACAAAACAAATCGATTCGATTTCATATGAGGTTCAGGAAAGGGGATCAACAAATTAATGATGTGGCCATAAAACAATGTTACATGATTGTAGACAAAGAGATTGGAGTGGTAATTTTTAGTGTGAAGGGATTCCCCTCACTAATGAAAATATAATGTATTCCATCATTAATTCCATAATGCAAATATAAGCATGATTAAAAAAAATATCAAAGGAGAGATAAAAAGGAAAATAAGAGAAATAAAACATAAGAGAACTAAAATAAAGAGTTGCTGGAAAAGTTAAGAAAGTGAAGATAAGTGTTGGACTCAGGGGAATATCAAGACTTTAAGATACCTAACCTTCCAATTAAACCCAATAGAGAACATTTATCCTAGAAAAAAAGACACAACTAGTTAGAAGGGGTTCTTTGGTATAGATTGTGGGGGATTGCTATGAAATTCTTATGAGATGAGTCTAAATGAACTAGAGAATTAGACTAAGCTATAATATACAAATTTTTGAGAAATAAAATAATGGAAAAATCAACTTGAATGTTGGCTTTCCCAATTAAATTTATAGGGTAAGCAATGTGTTAATTGTCTCAAGAATTGCTTGGAGATTTTTATGTGATTTTTTATTTTAATGGAGTTGGGCTCATAAGAAGTTTCTTCCCATTTTCATTGCAATAGGAAAGCACACTCATTGGAAAAACAACAACAAGTGCACATGAGAAGGAACACACACATGCTCCTATTTAAACAGGTCTAAGTCCCTTCCAAACCTCAATGTTCCAATGCCACATTTAATATTGGAAGACACATCAACGCATGAACACATATGATAACAAATGTCTGCATTCCTAAGCACACACACACATGAAAATGTGCATGTTCTTGTTTGTGTTAAAAAAGCCTTTGAGCGATTCACATTTTTGTGAATGGATTGTGTGTCCCCAAGAATGAAGGACCCTCTAGGAGAGAATGTGAGTCCATTCTAGTTTGGATAAGGGTGCTCGCATGAAGTTGGTTCCACTTTTTAGTGACACTTAAGAAATCAGAAACTCACATCCGAAGTGCAAATCAAGAATGCATATGTGTTATTGATGGTACGTTTGGAATAACCTGATCCCAAACACAAGGCTAAGGTTCATAAGGAAGTATCGCATATGTGATATATCGCATATGTGTTTTGTAAAAGTTAAATATCGCATATGCGATATATATCGCAAGTTCGATATATCGCATATGCGATATTGAAAACTAAAAAAAACAAAACAGAGGCGACGGGCCTCAAATATCATTTGCACAGTCAAGCATCGGGAGAGCGATAAACCGCGTGGGCAAAAAAATACAAAGGCGATTTGTGTTTTATCTTTTGGAGGTCGAGATGAAGGTCGAGTTGGAGGTGGATTGGCTCTAATGGTAGGTAAATTCTCTTATCCATTTCAGTTAGTCTTCAATTATTTATTGTTTTTCTTAATTTCATAGTTTTTATAATTATTTAAAACAAATTTAATAAAAAAAATTGAATGAAATCAAAGAATGATTAAGTAAAACAACTTGTATTTTTTGTTTAAATCTTAACAGATAACAGAAATGAACAAAACAATGTGGAAAACCAACCCTCTAATAACCTAGAACCTAACCCAAACATGAACCCAAACCCAAACCCAGAGGGGGAACAAGATTGAAACTCACAGATTATTGCATGTTTGGCATCATTGAGGTGCCTTAGCTCATCTATTAGAGGGGGGGATCATTTCAGAAAATCTTTACCCAATGCGTTGGACACAATAACAAACACAATTTCCAATGCCCAAGGAGCTCTGGACAACATTAGCTCATACAGAGAATCCAGAAGGCAATACTACTCCGATGGATTGAGTAATAAAGACATCAAAGACCTTAAAATTACAAAAGACCAATTATTTTAATTATTCCAGGACCCTAGCACTGGATTGGTTCCACCCACCAGTCGAGCACACATTTCCATAGATTGGTGTGTTGAACCAAATATAAAGGCCAATTGGATGGATTGTTGGTATATGGTCTTCGATGAAGACCCTCATGGGAATAGGGACATCCCATTTTATTTCCTTAGGAAGTTGTATTCAGAATTCATCCTAGGGAAATATGTTAACTACTTCGATATCTTAGGGTTCCAGGGTGTTGGTCATGGGATGCCCCAAGATTGGGAAGGGGCCAGGATAGATCCTAACCATGTGCCACGCCCTCCACACACACCAAAACCCCCTCGGCTATATCCTCCTGTGGGTCCTGTGATTGAGGATACACAAGAAGCATTATTTGACTTGGAAGATACATTGCTTTAGCATGGTACTGATGTCCAAGGCAATGTAGACCAAGGGGCTGGCACTTCTAAGGCCGGCCCATCTACATATCACACAGGAGATGCAGAGAATTCAAAGCATCATGTTAATCCACACCCTTGCACATCGTGTGGAGGAATATGCTATGGCCCTGCTTCAAACTTTCAAGACGATGGATTACTTCGATTTGTAAGTAAAACTCATTATTTTCATATTATATTTTGTTTCATATCACAATTTTCAATTTTTTCACAATTTATTTATATTTAATTATCTAACAAATTATGTGAACAAATATACAGCTGGTGTCCCATGGCACACCAAAGTCGCATAGTCCACTGATCAATGTTGAGAACATTGATGTGACTGTCAATATTGCATATGGTTTTGGTTCTTCACCAATAGGAGTAAGAACTATACTTGTTAATTTGTCAACTTTATTTACATATTTATAGTAGATATTATAACATTCAATACATCCTAATTTTGATACAACATGTTTTATGTAGGGTGATTTTTATGAGTAAATTGAATATCATCCTATTCCCTCTCATGCAGAGGTAGATTCCCAAACATGGGTATTATTTTAAATATGCATTTAATTATGTTTTTAATTGTGTTTCTCTTTCTTTGGAAAAACCATTTTTCATCCATCATGTATATGTCTCATTTTCTTTGTATTATCTGACATTGACATATGTTATGTTATGCAGGGAACCATTGAGCCATTGGTGCTTGAAGATCACCAACGTGAGGTTGTTTCCGACCCACCTCTTCCCCCCCGCCAGGTACATGTATGTTTCGCTTTCCTTGAAAACATCATTTTTCTTCCATGTAGTATATATGTCTAAGATTATTTTTATTATCTGAATTTGACATATGTTATTTTATGCAGGATTCTATTGAGGCATCGGTGCTTGAAGAGAACCAGATTGATGACCCACCTATCATGAGCCAATAGGTACATTTATGTTTCGCTTTCTTTGAAAACATCATTTTTCGTCCATGTAGTATATATGTCCAAGATTCCTTTTATTATCTGAATTTGACATATTTTATTTTATGTAGGATTCTATTAAGGCATCGGTGCTTGAAGAGCACTAGATTGATGACCCACCTATCATGAGTTAGTAGGTACGTTTATGTATCGCTTTCTTTTAATTGTGATTTTAATGATTAAACATGTACCTTTTTAATTTTTTGAAATTGTCTAATTGTATCTTTATCCTTTTGTACTTAGGAAAGTGAGTTTGATGAATATGTCCAAAAAGAGAGCTTATTCGCTAGTACAAGTAGAAGTCATTTTTTCTCGTTCCTATTTAATCGATCCACTGGTTACACACCTCCTCTAACAAGGCAGCAGGTAAGTTTATGTATCGCTTTCATTGTACGTTTATGTATGGCTTTCCCTGATTTGGTGCTTTCTCTTTGTAATTTTTTGTAGGTTTATGTATCGCTTTGAAATATGTTACTTTATGCAAGAACCTATTGATACAGTGGTGCTTGAATAGCACCAAAGCGAGGTTGCTATCAACCCACCTCTTCCCCCCAGTGAGGTACATGTATGTTTCGCTTTCTTTGGTAACATCATTTTTAGTCCATGTAGTATATATGTCTCTGATTCACTATTTTATCTAAAATTGACATATATGTTACTTTATGCAGGCCCCTAGTGAGGCACTAGTGTGTGAAGAGCACCAAATTGTTGAGCCACCTTTGACGAGCTAGCAGGTATGTTTATGTATCGCTTTCTTTGTACATTTGTGTATCGCTTTCTCTGATTTGGTGCTTGAAGAGACCCAAATCAGTGACCCACCTCTTCCCCCCCAAGGTACATGTATATTTGTTGACATTGGCATATATATATATATATATATATATATATATATATATTTTATGCAGCTTGATAGTGAGAAAGTGGTGCTTGAAGAGCACCCAATCAGGGTCGCTGTTAGTGAGGCACCACGACCCACCATTACTTACTCACGTACAGTAAGTAAAAATGTTATTTTGGTTTTGGAATTTGAACAAATGTACATAGAATTTTTAAAGGTTGGTAAATTAACTAACAAAATTTAGTTTTTCTGTAGTCTCCACTGATGTGACTTATCCCTCTTGTTCAGCAATGGGGATCACTAGTGAGCAGTCGAAAAAGACAGCTAGACTTCTTTGAAGACATTGGCAGTGGCAGTGAAAGGGGAGATAACTAGAATAAATGTATAGGGGGGATACATAGATGTAACTTTTTGTTCATATACACACAGATGTACTTTTTGATCCACTATTTTGTATTATGGCCATGTGGCATGACAATTTTTGTAACATTATTTCTATACATATATAATATAAAGCAAGGTTCAAATTTATACATATATGGTTGACTTGATCTTGGAACATGATATGGTTGACTTGTTCTTGGAACATGATATGTGTGGTTCACCTATGTGATATAATGATATATGTGGTTCACATCTGTGCTAACTTATGAATTTCCAATACTTAAACGAAGAATTTATGACTCATCAAATTTTTAACATTATGGCTATCCTCAACTTTTTAACATCATAACCATACCATACACTAACAATCGTAACATTATGTAATGCATGGATGTGTAATATACACCATATCATACCCTACAATACCCTATGATACTAACATCATACCATTCTAACATACAATAACATACCCTACAATACCTATGATACTAACATCATACCATTCTAACATACAATAACATACCGTACAATACCTATGATACTAACATCATACCATACTAACATACAATAACATACCATAACATAACATACTAACATCATACCATACCATTGTAATATACCATACACTAACATCATAACACTAAGTCATGCATGCATGTGTAATATATACCATATCATACCCTACAATACCCTATTATACTAACATCATACCATACTAACATACAATAACATACCCTACATTACCCTATGACACTAACATCATACCATAATAACATACCATACCATTGTAATATACCATACATTAACAACATAACACTAAGTCATGCATGCATGTGTAATATATACCATATCATACCCTACAATACCCTATGATACTAACATCATACCATACTAACATAGACCATACCCTACAATACTAACATCATACCCTACAAACCCTAGTTGCTTTTCAATATGTACATACATCCATGTGTTTCTAGTTCCATCTCATAACTTGTAAAGAGGTCACTAAACCATAGTTCCATGTCATAACCTGCCAACCCTAGTGATAGCATGCAAATTGGTGTTCATGAAACCCTAGTTGGTTTCCATTTTGTACATGTCCATGTGTTTCTAGTTTCCTCTCTTAAATTGTAAATTGCTCACTAAACCCTAGTTCCATCTCATTATTTGTCAACCCTAGTTGGTTTCCAATTTCTAGTTCCCTCTCTTAACTTGTAAATTGCTCACTAAACCCTAGTTCCATCTCATTATTTGTCAACCCTAGTGATAGCATGCAAATTGGTGTTCATGAAAGCCTAGCTAGTTTTTGATATGTACATGGCCATGTGTTTCTAATTCCCTCTCTTAACTTGTAAATTGCTTGAAGTAAACCCTAGTTCCATCTCATTATTTGTCAACCCTAGTGATAGCATGCAAATTGCTGTTCATGAAATCCTAGATGGTTTCCGATTTGTACATGTCCATGTGTTTCTAGTTCCCTCTCTTAACTTGTAAATTGCTCAATAAACCCTAATCCATCTCATTATTTGTCAACCCTAGTGATAGCATGCAAATAGGTGTTCATGAAAGCCTAGATGGTGCATGCAAGTATTGGTGATCATGTGTTTCTAGTTCCCTCTCTTAACTTGCAAATTGCTCATGAAACCCTAGTTCCATCTCATACCTTGCCAACCCTAGTTGGTGCATTAAAATTGGTGTTCATGAAAGCCTAGTTGGTGCATGCAAGTATTCATGACCATGTGTTTCTAGTTCCCTCTCCTAAATTGCAAATTCCTCATGAAACCCTAGTTCTATCTCATACCTTGTCAACCCTAGTTGGTACATGCAAATTGGTGTTCATGAAATCCTAGTTGGTGCATGCAGGTATCGGTGATCATGTGTTTCTAGTTCCCTCTCTTAACTTGCAATTTGCTCATGAAACCCTAATTTCATCTCATACCTTGTCAACCCTAGTTGGTGCATGCAAGTATTGGTGATCATGTGTTTCTAGTTCCCTCTCCCAACTTGCAAATTACTCACTAAACCCTAGTTCCATCTCATACCTTGTCAAGCCTAGTTGGTGCATGAAAATTGGTGTTCATGAAAGCCTAGTTGGTGCATGAAAGTATTGGTGATCTTTTGTTTCTAGTTCCCTCTCCTAACTTGCAAATTTCTCACTAAACCCTAATACATCTCATTATTTGTCAACCCTAGTGATAGCATGCAAATTGGTGTTCATGAAAGCCTAGTTGGTGCATGCAAGTACCGGTGCTCATGTGTTTCTAGTTCCCTCTCTTAACTTGCAAACTGCTCACGAAACCCTAGTTCCATCCCATACCTTGTCAAC
>LPNX010176351.1:47500-49696 GCA_001517045.1 Pseudotsuga menziesii | reverse complement strand
TTCCATCTCATACCTTGTCAACCCTAGTTGGTGCATGCAAATTGGTGTTCATGAAAGCCTACTTGGTGCATGCAAGTATTGGTGATCATGTAAGCCTAGTTGGTTTATGATTTGTACATGGCAATGTAATTAAATGTATATTAAACTAAAAACATCAAGAAATGTAAATTTCAACAAATCAAGAGCTTGTTATTTTCCGAACTCTATTTGTTGGTGTCTAAACACACCATTCTTGGTGCCCCCAATGTGCCGTAGATGGTGTTTGTATCCTAGGCACACGAAAGGCTAGAAATTAGTAACATCATAAGAAAGAAAAGAGAACCCAATGAAAATGTGCAAACATGATTTATAGATAACTCACGCAAGGTTGTACGATCGCGTTAATAGTGTCCAATATCCTATGAATAATATTATGTATGTGAATGGTATCTGTCAATCATAGGTTTATTAAATTGGGAATAAAGTAAGGCTAAATAATTGAAATTGTGCTTCAGAATTCACTTTAAAGGTTAAATAATGCACCTGACAATGCACTCATACAAGTAGGACATCCAGATCATCTCTGGTGCCGATGGTGTCCATCAATCTTTCGTGCTCTATATGAGGTAGCAAGTATCGTACATGTGACCTATTTTTGTGACCAAGTGTACGCATATTGATGTTTATACCAACTACTAGGTTGGTGAAGTGATATACAATAGCTCCTGGCCTATAATCCTTATATACATACCCACCCTTCCTTTTCTGTTGTGCTGCAAGTGTCAAGTACTCCCATTTTATAACCATCGATCCGATTGGGAATTCAATATTTTCATCATTTGTAACAGGTTCGAGAATGGTTTGTTTCCCCTCTAAGAAATGTGCCAACCAATATTTAGAACCCCATTCATTATTTTTTGGGGCAACCACTGCATATATCTGACTTGTGAAAGGAAATAGTTCGAGTTAACAATACATTTTGTAAATAAGGTCTTGCATTTCTAATTTCTACATAAATTAAATTCTACATAGGTCGAGTAAACAATACATAAATGCATTTTCTTATTTAGGTACTACTCATGTACCTGCTTGTATGAGATCCGATATGTGATCATAGTTTGTAGAAATATGTGTCTGATCATCTTCCAAATGGTCTATTGCATTAACCTCGTTGAAATTGGTGCCAAGTGTCACTCGATCCCATGTATCAACGATATCCATATCCTTACAATCATCCCATTCACCAATGTTATAGGAATTGCAAAAGCAAGCCTTCAATTTTGTCCAAATTTGTAGGGCCAAGTTTTCTGAGCTTCTAATTGAACGAAAGTATCGAGTTCCATGCATTGTGTTCACCTGATGTGTTTGTGATAGGTCCATATTTGTCACCTCCCAGAATATTATTCGCACTAAGTGTTTCCTTGTTGCTTGTTCTCCCATGAAAGATGCACACCATTCGACTATAGATGCAGCGTATTGAAGGTGAGCACCTGTAAACTTCATCTCTTCCCTTCGAAGGGCAGTTTTAATGCATGCACCAACACCATTGTGCTCTCCTTTTCTATGACCAGTTTCAAAGTAGTTCCATACATGTGGCACCTTGTATTTTATGTGTAACAAACACAACCATTCAAATACAAGTGCATTCTTGAACTGTCCAGCACAACCATTTGACCAAATGAAATGATGATAAAATGGTATATCCATAGCTATCACATGATCATAGAATAATTTAAAGCAATGTTGCACGTAATGGATGTCATGGGTCCAGTCGTCACTTATGTAGAAGTGAATTTATTTCAATATCACACGTTTCTCTTCATTGCTATCTTGCCGATGTCGATATGTGATATGCACCATTATGCTCACCTGCTCTGAGTGATAGTATTGACTTTGGATTTCATTTTGTGGTTGTAGGGTGTAATTTTATGCAAAGTCAACCATTGATAGTATTGTTTTGAGAGGGAAGGTGTCCCGGCATATTCTGAATTACTCATCTTGTCACCGTGCCATATCGACATGTTGAATGTATTGTTGGATCTTTCCACGAAACTCTAGAATAAAATCACATACTTGCACCTGGTACATGAATATTAATATGTCAATATACCACATAAAAAAATGTGTACATGAATATTAATATGTCAATATTCAATAATTTACCTATGAAGTCGCCAATTTAATCTTCCTGCTTTCTTTCCCATCATGTAGATGATA
>LPNX010176351.1:0-42500 GCA_001517045.1 Pseudotsuga menziesii | reverse complement strand
TCAGGATGATGATGGTGGTGGTGATGATGATGATGATGATGTTGATGATGATGATGATGAAAATGAACAATGATGACGATGATGAGGGAGGATGATGGTGATGATGATGATGATGATGGTGATGATGAGGACAATGATGATAATGATGATGATGATGATGATGATGAACAATGATGGTGATGATGATGAGGACGAGGATGATGACTATGATGATGATGGTGAGGATGATGACTATGATTATGATGAGGATGACTTTGAAAATTTGGCTCTATACATGGCGGATGATAAATATTGTTAAGATATATATGCCATTTGATTGAATCTTGGCCATCCATCCTTAATCAAATATTAAAAGAACCGGACATCGTTATCAAGGGATTAAAAGAATACAATGAAGATTAAAAGAACACGACAACTATAAAAATGTTGATTAAATTCACCTATCGCCTATCGACGAATCATCACTAGCGGTTTGCAGTGAGAGCATATGCTGATCCATCGGTACTTGTTCTGTATTTTTTGCATCCAAAAGAGCTACCAAACAAGCATTCTCGTGACTTTATAACGTCCTTTGAGCATTGACATAAATCAATCTTCAATCTCTCTATTAATGTTGCAAATTTTCCCTTGAAGCTGAATAGATCGAAGGACGGGAGGAATTATTGTTTTCTTGGATGCATAGCCCATGGATTCGTTCACCGCCCTATTTTCTTGGATGCACAGCCCATGGATTCGTTCACTACCATATTTTCTTGGATGCACAACCCATGGCTTCGTTCACTGCCCTATTTTCTTTGATGCACAGCCCATGGCTTCATTCACCGCTCTATTTTCTTGGATGCACAACCCATGGCTTTGTTCACCTTTAAAAATAGGAATTATTTGTGTCCATCATAGTGTTGTCTAAATGGTATTATAATGGGATAAGTATGCCATTACTATTTTTTACTCTCATACCAAATTAGTTAAGAAAAAACGCATATGCGTTATAGCTTTATCATATCGCATATGCGTTATATCACATAGGCGATATGAATAAGCTATAACGCATATGCGTTATAATGGATATGCATTATTTTAAAATTAAAATAATCAGCGGGAATAAGGTTTGGCATTATGTTCAGAAATAGCTTCGAATTACCGAACCTATTGGCTAGGACAAATAAACCAGGGCTATTGCTTATCTTTTAGAACTCTATCAATATGCTCAGTTTAGATGGCACGTTTTGCTATGACATAGACATTTTTTTTTTTGAAAATCTAGGA
This sequence comes from Pseudotsuga menziesii, assembly GCA_001517045.1. Classification (NCBI taxonomy): domain Eukaryota; kingdom Viridiplantae; phylum Streptophyta; class Pinopsida; order Pinales; family Pinaceae; genus Pseudotsuga; species Pseudotsuga menziesii. The sequence continues at coordinate 41,234 of LPNX010176351.1, read as the reverse complement.
TATTGTAGAGTACGATCTTATGATTCTGAATATATAATTTTTTCCTTCAAAACTATGTTTTATTTATTTATAATTATTTTTCTAAATGACACATGTCAGTTTTCGAAAATAGATACATTGATTGTTTGTTATATAAATTTTGATTTCCATCACCATTTCCCAATAAAACTATATGATGCAGTAGACGAGATCAAGCTCTACGATCTTATATTTAGAAATCAAGGATTTCATTAAATTTTTCCCCTAAAGTGTTGCACCCACACATAACCTTTTAATTTCAAGATTTTGTGACTTCAATAATTAATAATAATAAAATAATTCATGAAAAATTATGAATAAATAGTGTTGAACTAGGCCCATATGTCCTTTATATGTCTGCAAGAGTTTATCCCAAATTGACATCATTTACCTCATATATTGTTGCACCTGCACAAACATATATGTTAAGATGTGTTGAAAATTTCAAAACCCACTTTCACGTAAACTAATTATATAATCATTTACACACATTTTCTCTACATAAATGATATATATTATGAAAGCTGATTCAATTAACTATATTTTCTCTTTTTACTTCATCTTCAAATAAGTTAGGGAAGTACCCCTAATTGTCACCTAAAGTCATAGTTTTCCGTTTATTCGAGTATTATGTGGCATCTAAAGTGTCTTTAAAGGAGTCCATGATTGTGCATTAGCCCATAAGCCACCCCCACATCCAATGCCACCATCATCATTGTGGGTAACCTCATTTTTTTTCATAATTATTTTTTCAAACTCAAGCCAATAAACATTCCAATTAACCTAAGTATAATAAAATGTGCAATTATAAATATATGAAGGTTGCAAGCAATTTAAGAAATAACAATAGTTCCAGTGATGTATGACAATCATCAAAATTGAATGTTACAAGTTGTGTATTTTGGAACGTTTATGTATGAGTGACAACATATCATTAGTAATTGCAACAATTACCTTTATCTTGTCCAATTTTTTTTTAAAATGGGTCTCTTATGCATGCATCGTAAAATGAATTTATCATTCTATTGCATTATCCTATGCCATAAAATATTACTATGTCTATTAACTATAAGGATGATTTACATTGTTCCAAGGAAGAGATGTGTAATCGATTTCGTTTAAACAATACAACATAATGATGCAATGATTATATTCAAACACATAATTAAAATATATAAAAATCATTCTTATTATAGAAAAACATTTAATTTTCTGGATTGATTAAATGGCCATTTGTAAATAAATAAATTTTTTCATTTGCATACCTGCAATGTGGAAAAATTCAGCAGTGTAACATATCATTACAATCTATTCATTTGAACAAAATAGTGTGATTTATACATATTTATTTAGAACGAGTACATACATGTTTATACACTCTAGTATGATTAAACTATATTAAAAGCACCATTGATCTTGACAACATAAAATGCAGAGCTTCCTTCAATGATATCAATATCATTGACATTATTATTATTATATCATTACACTAACATGATATGTGAAAGTCAATACATGGACCAATACTTTTATTTATGAAAATAACACTAATGTAGAGTATATATAATAAAGCATCCATGTGTATCATTTAGCTAGTGGTGCATCATTGCATTTAAACCATTTAAACATACATATTAAAAAAACATATGTCACAATTTTTAATTGCATAAAAAAATGAACTATATTAAAAATCCATTAAAAACATCACTAAAATATCTGCTATCAATAGTAGAGGTTTCCTTTTGTAACACTAAAACCTCCACTAAAAGGTGTTTCTTGTACTGGAAGTCTCTTCTTTAAGTGATTTATGCACCAGAAAATATGTAATTGTTGTTCTCTTTATGAATAAAGATATGAGTTTTTGTGGTGAAAAAAATGAGCACGTGATATACCCTAGAAAACTCATTATAGTCATCCAGCCAAAAGGTGAGGACTATATCTCAGCCTTTTTCTTATTAGATTTGAAATGAAAATAGTAAGAAATATGGACTCACTATAGAGTTGAGAAGATATCCATCTTTGACTCCGAACTCACTGGATTGGCAGTGGTCCAACAGTTCCTAATAATATCACAACGATCTTTTTCTTGAAGCCATGACTGATTAACTTTGTAAGAATAGGAGCTTTTTTCCATACGTGGTTCAATCTGTTGTATAATTGGCAAGTGATCTGGCAGGGATTTATTATGAGTCCATGAGCAATAATTTCCAAATGTATGTACCAAGTTCTAACCTTTGAGCAATAAGGAATCTATCAAGAGTTTTGGAGATGCTAGTTTCACCAGTCCGTCGATTATACCATGTAGGGCTAACAGTTATACACCCTAAAAATCTATGATATACCATGAGAAGATCCCTCCAAGAGGATACCGCCATAGAATAGATAGGCGTTGAAATTTGTAACCCAAGGGTTCCATGTTGATATCAAACTGCCAGAAAGCTTAGTAGAGTCAGTAGCGCACATATCTCAGTCATGAAGGAGTCTCACAAGGATGGCTCTAGCATTGTCACCATATAACATAGTCTCTTGTATCAATACAATATCAAGTATAACGCATTCAGATAATTGGAGGGCACGTTGCTTGGGACCGCCTCTTAGTCCCATAGCATTGATGGATATAATGATCATTTAGGAACCCTTGCAAGGGCCTTTTGTGCTCTAAGGGCCCGGGGGATGGAAACCTACGTGCTAACTAACTACACAGAAATATTTTGACGTGATTCCCACATTGCCAATATTTATTGACCTGATTCCCACATTGCCCTGTGTTTCCATGCACTTTGCAATATTCACTGGTTTTTTCTATGCATGCTTTCTCTTCCTCAACCGGTTGGATCGTTGTCCTGCTGACAGTCCACAATTTATGAGGCCAGTGGTACGTGGAAAGATAAATTACTATGAGGTTTCCTCTTGGCGCAGAGAGAAAAGCATCCCATCAATTGCAGCAGCTCCGCCATCTTCGACCTTGAACTTTTTTCTTCCTCCGCTCATCGTCCGGCACTAGGGTTAGTTGTTGCTGCATTGCATTTGGGTTCGTTGTTGCCATAGAAAAAAAGAGGAGTATTGTGAATTGTGAATTTTTTTCATTCCCAATTCATTTTGTTATCTAAATTTCTTTACTCATTTTGTTCACTAGATTGATTTATGGTGGGAAAAAACTCACCTCGGGAATGAAAAAAAGTCTAACAATGGCTTATGATAGTAAACATTGCCTTAATCTACATACAGCCTGGTATTGATATTATCCAGAGCATTTGAAACAACATCAACCTCAGTGTCACAAAAAGAATCGTCAAAGACATGTTGGCTATCTCGGCTCAACCGATTTTGCAATACTTCAACCTGCAAATGTGGGTTGATTACATCAGCTGCTACTTTTTACTTTTCTAGGCCAATATTGCAATCTAGAAAAATGAATTGCCTACTAAGATTACTCTTCTCAACATCCTCATAATCTGTTATAGTTAACCTTCCCTGGCTTCCACGGGAGGCTCCCATGAGTGCCAAGTTCTAAAAAGTTCACATCGCACTAGCACCCACAACAAATAATTTTGCATCTTGCAACTTTTTCTGCATCTCTTTTCCAGAAATTTGGGTATTGTAACGACAATTGAAAGGTGCCACGTCCTTTGGCCCAAGGGGTTCTACATGTTGGGAGTCGTTAATTACTCCACTGCCAAGATTTGTGGTCGTCGAAATTCTGAAGAGCCGCAACACCGCGAGACCGCCTTACTTGAAATGACAGACATCATAATATTAAAATTTGATGCTACAAGATCGGGCCAGCAACCACATCTAATTTCTGAAGGGGAAACACAGTTTTCAATTCTATCAGTCTCCAATATTGTAACAGAGAATTCTGTTTTTGTATTGTGAAAGGTCATATAGCAGTTAATGACCCACTAAGCTAAAATACTATGGATACCTACCTTGTAATCGTGATTTAGACACAGCAGACAGAGAGAAATATACTAAATATATATACAACATTGAAACTCATATTTTATTGTGTATTTTATTTTTACTCTGCTTTTTGAGTTTGGAAACTCATAGTTATTTTGAAGTTAGTTTGCTGTAGAAATTTGAGAGTATATCTTCTGTTAAATGTGTTTTTGCTGAAACATAGTATTAGTATTAAGTTTATGAACGCGGGGGTCATCAAAACGGAGTTAAACCATCAACTGCAATTCCGCTGCAACACTAAATAATCAGCTACACCACCACCTGTAGATTATTGTTTGCTGCAACTATCTTGTAGGTGTTTATTTGGGTTTAAGTGATGTGTAAATGTTGCTAAAACAAAGAGTAACACTCCCCTGCCTTCACCATATTGGTATCAAAGCGTGGTTGAGTATTCTTTCTCATTTTTCTACTTAGAGTAATTTGATTTGTGATAGCTACTAGCTATCACAAATTCTTGTGTTGACTGAAAGAAGCTATGATACATGGTTTATTAACATGAGAACTATCATGGATGCTCAGGATCTTTAGGAATTTGTTACACTTGGGTACACAGAACCAGCTAATCAAGCTGTTGAATTGGCTCTGTCAAATGTTGAGTGTGTTTTCTTCAAAAAAAATAAGAAGAAGGACAACAAAGCTTTGGGATTTATGTAGCAAGGCCTAAGTGAATCCATATTTCTGAAGATATCAAGTGTCAAGTCTCTAAAGAAAGCTTGGGACACTCTTGAAACTTGTTATCAAGGTGTGACCAAAGTGAAGAATGTTAAGTTACAGGACTTGAGAAGGGACTTTGAGAATTTGAAGATGAAGGACAACAAGACTGTCGATAATTTTACGACACAAGTTATGAACGTTGTAAACTAGCTAAGGCAGTATGATGAAGACCTCTCATATTAGCATGTGATTGAAAAATTGTTGAGATCTTTTACAAAGAATTTTTAAGTAGTGGTTGTTCCAATTGAAGAGTTTAAAGATCTTAGTCAAATACACATTGATGAGTTACTGGTTCCTTGATTTCTCATGATCAAGAATGAGCATGTATGATGATACTCCATTAGAAAATGCTTTTAAATATCAGTTACATGTTACTAAAGGTAGAGCTAGAGGAAGAGCTAGTAGCAGAGGAAGAGGAGGTCGAAGTGATGATCATAGTGACAACAGAAATGATTCATAATTTGAAGAGAAGTTACAACATAATACTCCTAGTGTAAGGGGGAGTAGCAGCAAAGCATGGAAACCACGAAATCAAAGGTATGATAGATCTAAAGTTCAATGTTTCTATTGTAAGAAACTTGGGCATTTTGCTAACAAGTGTTGGAAGAAGCAAGCAGATACTATTAAGTTGTCTACACACATCACGGAGGAGATTGGAAATGAAGAGAATCATGTGTTGTTAACTTGTAATGTCACCCAGGAAAGTTCAAAAGATACATGGTTCTTGGGCAATGCATACAGCAACCACATGACTAGAAACAAGGAATTGTTTTCAAGTCTAGATACAAGCATTTAGTCTAAAGTGAAGTTAGGTAATGACAGTAAGGTAAAGGTTAATGGTAAAGTTGTGATTGTTGTATATGTGAAGAATGGTAAAACAAGGGCAATTGATGGTGTTTATTATGTCCCTGGTTTAATGTGTAATTTATTAAGTATTGGAAAATTGCTAGAGAAAGAGTACAAAGTGTTCTTTAAGAACAAGCTATGCACTATTTATGAAAAATATCTAAGTAAGTAGTTGATAGCCAGAGTAGAGATGACAAAGAATAGAATGTTTTCGCTGATTATGAGAAATGATTTGACTAACTCTCTGAATGCTTATAAAACTAAGAGTTTATATCAATCATGGTTATGGAATTTGCCAGATATGCCCATTTACATTTTGGTGGCTTAGATTTGCTACAGGAGAAATAGATGCTAAAAGGGTTTCCCAGTATTGAGCAGCTAGCAGGCTCATCTGAGAGCTGCATATTGGGAAAACATCATAGAGAGAAAAAATTTTCTAGACTCTCATACAGAGGAAAAGCACCATTAGAGCTGGTACACACAAACTTGTGTGGACCGACACAAACACCTTCTTTGATTGGTAATGTTTATTTTATGACTTTCATTAATGTTTTCAGTCGAAAAACTTGGGTGTATTTGTTGAAACAGAAATCTCAAGCTTTTGATGTGTTTAAAAGTTTTAAAGCTATGGTTGAAAAAGAGAGTGATAGATCTATTAAAGTCTTGAGATCAGATAGAGGAGGTGAGTATATGTCAAATGAGTTTATGAAATTTTGTCAATACTGTGGAATTAAAACACATTGTTAGCACCGGGATCGTGCCCGTAAGGTTGGGAGGGAAGGGGGCTCTCTCCCAGGAAATAGAAGAACCGCTTCAGACTACATCTCCAGCCTTATGCAGTTAGAGAGGGATCTCTCACTTGTCTTAAGATTAACTCCACGTAAAATATTTGATCAAAGATGGTCAGGAGGCCAGACTCCTAAAATAGGACAAAGTGGAGTAACATGAGGTGCAGGTGGGGACTATCAAGGGAGGAACCATTGGCAATGGAGTCGAAGGCCCAGGTAGAGAACACTTGCAGGAGGAAAAGAATAGCATGGGTTTACCAACAGAGGCAAGATAGCCATCGATCTCACAATCAGGATATATTTAGCGGGTGGTTAGAGGACGAGAGAGAACAACCCATCGCACAGAGAACCAACGAGATGAATTCCACGCGACTTTAGAAGAAAACTTGATAAATGTCTGAAACAACAGGCAGAGCATAGCATGTATGAATTCCAAAATGTTATACACTTAGTTATAGACATGAAATAAATCAACAAACTATAATGGAAATAGGATATACATTTCACGTAAAGAAAATACATATTGAAAGAGGAAACGACACATGAATCTATGTCTTAAGAAACAACTCTTCCTCTATAATTTTAATCATAACACAAGCACCATATCTTATTTACAACAGAGATCCTCAGCCCTTGAAGGTTTTCCAATCCTCCAAATAACTCTTTTTCCCCTATCGGGAGTGCATTTATAATACTTTAATGCTGAGATTATTCTCCGAAACAAACCTAAAAAACTGTTTGCAGTCACAATCATGCATTAACAGTATAGAGAGTGGAACTATTGCCACATTTTACAAATATAAATAAAAATTATGAAACTGTAGTGCGTGGTAGCGCGGACTGATAGAGCAGAGTTTTCTTTATCCTAGTATATGACAGCGATCCCTATGTTGCTTAACATCGGTTGGTTGCCAACTCGGACCATTTCATACATGCCTTTCTTCCTCCTTTGACCGGACTACCTCTTTTAGACCACGTCACTCAAAGGCTAAAAGAATGCCTGCACCCCGGTGCTTCACATTTTCCTAGCCCTTCCTTTGTTTGGTAACACAGTTATAGGAGGAAACTAGGAAAAGGGTGGCCATGCACTTGATGATGATAGACGTCTTAAGAGGTTTATCACCCTTGTACTGATCTCTCCCTCCTACAAGGAGGGTTTTATCGCAGGCCACAAAGTTGGGTGTGCATTTGACCCCCTGCTCGTCCATGGCAAGGTCGTTAAGTGGAGATCATAGGGGTGGTGATGAAGGCTTCGGGCCTCCACTATCCCAGACTAAGCATTTGCTCCAACAGCTCTGCCATCATTTTGCATTAGGACTTTGGAGGTCGTGATAGCTACTGGAGGTGTCAGAGATACGTCCCTCAGATGTAAAAAACCCATGCACAGTGCATCTAAGGGTAGGGAGATGTGGAAATAATTGAACTTACCTAGGTGTTTAAAATTTGTCCCCTGATGGTTGGTGACTTCTCGGTGTATATAACCAGGAAGATGAAGAAACACAATATTATGTTCGCTAACCATCAATACCCCTTGTCGAACTAACTTCTCAAACCACATAGCCATGGCTGTCTATGAAGGGACTCAACACTCTTCGGAGTTTAACCTTTAGCTCTCACCGTTTGTATAGTTTGACACCTCGACAACCTCAGAATATGGAGTTATATAGGGCAAGTTGAAACAGCCTGGAGATGGCTATAATCTTGAACACCAGTCGACATGACAGCAACCCATGTGATGCTAGGGTGGGATCTTCTCTTCTTATGTTCAATTATACTATCTGATAATGGATAGGATTCTAAGCACTTCTCGTGTGGCTGCCAAGATGGTTTCAAGGACTATGGATTTGACCTTTCTTTCCTTTTCGTTCACTATGACGGGGCGTTGAGCGATCTCGGTTCGCGGCATATCCTAACTTTGTGTGGATGTCTGATTCACCCTTTCAAAACCTACACCTCCTATTTTTCCCCAAGTGAACTGCGTGTCAGTCCAGCAGAGTCAGAGAAGTTAGCGTTATTGGACGGGACCTTTCCCTTTGTCTTAACAAAGACGATGTTTGGAGACATCAGCCCACCTGTAGGGAGGCGGATTACAATTATGAACGTCCCTTCCCCTGTCATTTCCGCACTAGATGTGACATCCACAGCCTGGAGGCCTCCTCAACCATTTGATTTGGGGGGAACTTTTCACATCCACCATCCACGTCTCTTTACTTCTGCCACCAATTTCTCTTTTCTAGATACAACGGGAAACTTTGGATCATGACGCATTCTTATCCGTCAATCAGGATCAACCTCTTCATGCAACCGTCAATCTGAGTGGGTCCTACCACCTCTTCATGAACTGAGACCATGATACTATCCGTGCTAGTTCGAATTGCGAAAATAACCTATACCATAGATCCATGCCCCTCTCTGTCGTGACCATCTATATTCACGACCGGTACCACTTTTCACGATTTGGAATCGCGACTTCATCTGCACAAGTTTGGTTGTGAAATCAGCTGGGACCATGGATCTGCTTCTGATCTCATCTCCATCGTTGAATGCTTCCGAACTTTAACCATTTCACGATTTTGAAAAGATCCTTCCATCTATCATGTTTGCTCAGCAAAATTGTTTCAGGTCGTTGATCGAGCTTTGATTTGATCTCGGCCTTTCATTTGTTTGCCTACTTTAATGATTTCTGTGATATTCAAACTTTGACCTTTCTCCTGCATCTTGGGCAAAAACTATGATCCATCATTTCTTCTCTTCCTTGTGATATTGGATTTTCAGGTTATGACGCCTACCTCTACCATCCCTGCCATCGTGACAGCCTGAAGAGTGTTCACATAATGTTTCGAAGGAACAGAACCCTCCTCGAACTCTGTCAAGCCTCTAAATAGACTGCTTCAAATGGAATTTTAACAACCAGCTCTACGAGGGATGCTATCCTCCCAATGAGGTGGCAAAGAACCCGCATAGACCAAGTACCAAATCCATTGGGTCATCTTCAATCTTTCTTTGAAATCTCCAGTTTTCTTCCGAGCTACTGCTTCAATGAATTCATGCCACTCCTGCAAACGATGTTCTTGACTGCGAAACCTGTGTTTGCAATTGAAAATGAAAACAAAAAAAACCAGCAATGAAGGAAACGCTTGACGATTGTCGAGCTTATTCGTTCCTAACTACTCTACCTAATTTAGTGCACAAGTCTGATTAAGTGAAATCAGATTTCCAATGAATCCAATCAAGCAACTTTCCCAACAATTTTGTTTCTTTTTCGTGCTTGATGGATAGAAATGAAATAGACAATGGGAGAGGATAATTAAAAATAGACTACTCTTTAAAATAGAAATGTGACCATTCATCATCCTTACCAATCCCTTCCATGTATCCTGTTATGGGGTCATAGAAAACATGGCAACCTCCGACACATTCTGACTTCTGCTCATGGGAAAGTTGTCTAGAACTCCCTTCCTCTGGTGATTTTTTAGGTTGATATCCAAAAGAATGCAGAAGAGGACCCACAGAATCTTTCTTTAGTGAAATATCCCTCTTTTCGCTCAAAATCTCTGCAACAAGAGCTTGGTGTGTCTCAAGAGGGAGGTCCTCTGCTTATCTAACAGAACCGAGTAGGGATATCCCTCCTATGTGAGGTGGTACTCTTGAAGGTGAAACATCGAAAAATGTATTTATTTGAGGGTTTCTACATCCTTTTCCGTGGCTCAACACCTCATCACAAACCTCTGGCGTATCGGTAGCTGGAGAGGGATTGCATGGCAATTTATTTTTATCATCTCTACCTATATACAGGTTTATGGACTGCACCATCTCCCTTTATTTCTATTTTAGCTTAGAGGCTCTAATCATGTGTCATATTAATTCAAAAGAGGCATAACATAAGGGTAGGCTATCACCTTCCATTCTCTTATTACCCCTTTCTGCTTTAACCTCCCGAATTTGCATAGCATCTTGGTCCTCTCTGTCAGCAGGTCCTGGTTTAATGGCCAGCTTCTTAGGTACAGCCCGCATGTATTCTTCCTGATATTCCTCATACACAGGCGCACCTAATTCCTTCTTAAAATCATCTTGTATGGACCCTAGGTGATGCGGGTCACAATCTTCAGAGAACAGGCCTGTAGGACCACATGTTCCTGTACTGGGTCGGTCATCTTTCTGTATACTGGGAGAAGGCTTTAGCGGGACAGGGTATCTCTCATTCTGCTTATAAGGCCCAACCAATTTTCATGTTTCTTGTATTTCACCACCACTGCCCTGGCCTGATAAGATTTTTGACATCTTAAGGTTTTCCTCAACCTCCAAACAATCAGTAAACATATGCTGCAGAGTAGTCAATTTTCTTTCCAAAAAAAACATGGATAGCTCAGGAGGAAAGGTGGCTGCATAATATATTTTAGTAGCGTTCTCAAGAGGTTGTACCTCCTTAGGCATGTAATAATAAAATATTGCAAATATTTTGTTAAAAATAGATATGGCCTCACCCTCATGTCTCTTCAGGGAATAAAATTCTAAAAGTATTTGATCCAGTGGCCTTCTCCTACCCCAAAATTGTAAGAAGGTGCAAGAAAACTCTTCTCAAGTTTTGATGGACTTAGAATGCAAGTGCTTGAACCATTCTTTAGCGTCCCCTTGCAAGGACTGGGTAAAATCCCTCATGCAGACACCATCATGTTCTATCTCATAAAGGTCAGTGAAATGTTCAAAGGCTTGCAAATTTTTCTCACCAGTGAAGTCTTTGGATTCTCCATCAAATTTGGGGAGGTACTTGTAATGTTTCACGGGAAAATCATGGAGGATGGGAGGTAGTTGTAGCGAGAAACCGAAGAGACCAGGTTATGCAAAATAGATACGCTATCGTCCAAGTTTTCATAAATTTCATAGGGGTGACCTTTGACGTTGTGGGCTTCTGGAGAAAATTCTATGTCAAAACCAGATGTACAAGATGATGCAACGCTTTCGGTCCGTAAAGAAGGAAAAATAGGAATATATCCATAGCTCTGTTCGGAATGAATCGAAGCATAGAAGGCTATTTTGATAAATCTAGGGAAGGATAAGAACACACTTACAAGACAATACAAAGCCTCTTATAAGATGTAATTTCCTCTTCCAATTAGGCCTTGAGGCCCAAAACCGCTAACCTATGTGATTCCTGTGGGTTTGAGAGGTTACTGACAGCTAGGGAATCATCTAAGGAATGGTGCCATCCATAGAAAATCTAGGGAAGAATCATTAGGTCAAGAAGGGCCACTGGGGCCAAAGGCCACCTCCGTGCATGCCATCCAAGCATTATTTAATGATGCATGCACTCATTAAGTCTCCATCCGCATGCATGAAAGTCAACTACAAATTAGAAGATAAAGTGACCTAATTAGGTCAAAGATTAGGGTTTTCGCAGTTGAAGGTTATAAAAGAGGGATAAATCGAAAGGAGACTTCACTTTTGATGATTATTATTTTGGGAGCTCTTGGATAGCAACACAGCGTGTCGCACAACTGTTGGGGTTGGAGACGGAGTCTTCAGCTAGCGGGATTTCAGTAGTGAAACATCGGCCCTAGTCTCATTCAGGGTAAGCCATACACGTTCACCATTTTCTCTAACATTCATTCATAAGTTATCCTGTATATGGTATAGATCGTTGCAGGGACACGTGTGCAGCCATAAGGGGGGTTTTTCAGCCAGAAATCCCTAATCAGTCACTGGGCCTTCAGATCTCAGCTTTACTCCAAAACTCAAGCACCATTCTCATCATCAGCATCATACTCCAGTACCTGGTGATTATCAGATCTGACCGTGCTCATCCGGAGTAGTTATCAGCGATTCTGGGATCAAGGGGACGTGAGCAGCTGACTCTCTAGATCAATTCGCTAGCCTACCTAGAGACCTCAGAAACTCCGCATGTACCAAGTATTCTCTCTAGCATGGGAAGGCTATCAGTCCTGCAATTCAGCAGCTTCATCAGACACCTCCCTCACTGAAAACGTCACCCTTATCTGATTGGGGGTTCTTGCTACTGGGGGTTTCACCGAAAGATATCAGTCCATCTTCGATTAAGTTCTGGATGCTTGCATACCCTCTCATGAGCAGTCCATCCAGCTTATCAGTCGTAAGTGTTCATTCTTGCTAGTTATTCATAGCCAATGGCTAGGGGAAACCCCAACCTTTCTTTCAAAAATATTGGGGCAGGTACTTCCTCCCCCAAACTCCTCAATACCAATCTTCGGCATGGACCTGTTTACGCTTTCTGGTAACTTTAAAATTTTTGTACTTATAGAAACTAATGAATGACCCTGTGCACCATGATTCGACTTGGCTACAAATCCTAGTTAAATTAGCTTCAGACATTTTTAAGTTTGAGGGGAAAACTGGTGAGGATTCAGGTGACCATTTCATGACATTCCATTTGTGGTGTTTTTCTAATTTACTGAACTATGATTCCATTTAGAGAAGTAATTTTCAACAAACACTAAACAGTGTAGCAGAAAAATGGTACATCGAAATCCTGCCAATCGCGTACGATAGTTTTCTTTATTTAGCATACACTTTCTTGAATCACTTTCAACTTCCTATCCAGTATGATGCCTGTATAGAACTCATGTCGACCTTTCGGAAGACTAACGAAACTCATATATCTGATCACATTCAGGAGTGGAAAAGGAGCAAGAGCCTGACCAAATCCAAGATTCCTCCCTAGTTCTTACTAGAATGGTTTTTGAAATCATTATTCCCATTTATTTCAAAATACGCTTCCATGGAGGCAGTGACTACAGAAGAAGAGGTCATTCTCAGGGACCAACAACTAGATTTGATATATTCCCAATTTGGGAGTCTATATGAGATCATCTGTGTCAAGGTCTAACACAGAATTTTCCAAACCTAATCCTGGACCGCATGGCGATCGCGTGGTAGGTTCAGTGGACACACCAACTGTATATTCATTGGCTAAACAGATCCGTAAACTATCAGTGAAGAAATATGCAATAGAGGAATTCAATGTTGCCACCCGCTCACCCCAGAATGTGAATGTCTATTTAGCGCAATCTACCCAAAATGGAAATCATCATCCCCGTGGGAAAAATAACAAGGGGAAGAAGGATGATGGGAATCAAAACATGAAAAAACCCACAATCAATGCCAAGGGGTTAAAAAAAGGAAAAAGAAGGTCAAATTTCCTTGCAAGATTTTTCAGGAAGACCATTTGACCTACCAATGCCCCTTAATAGATTGGGAACAAAATTTTCTAAAACAACAACAACTGGTTGTCCAGAACCATTTGTTTCCCCAAGGACAGAATAAAACTTCTAGTTAAAAAGATAGTGGGGGCACACAAAGTCCTCCTGCCACTAATCAATCTTATATATTCAATATGGTCTGATCCCATACTTTTCTACAAATCAGAGCTACGAATTAAGAATCGTAGGATCAACAGAAATATGAGAAAAATATTGAAACATCATCCCCACTCTCAATTGAAAAATCGGTTGATACTATGCCTAAGACACCCAAGGGTGTCTTTAAAAATAAATTTCATAACCCTAACATGAGGGCTTCTCTGAAATACTTAGTTGTAGAAGATTTATCCCAAATCCCTTTTGCAATGTCGGCCCTAGAAGTGCTCCAGAGTTGTCCTTCACAACAACATACCCTCTTTAGAGATATAAGCACTATGGACTTCACGAGCTTGATGGATAAATTTAATATTTCTGAGGTTAAAACACTTCTACCCTACCATGTGGCCTTTTCTATTGATTTTTTCCATGGCGGAAAAACTATCGGATGAACAGTGATTAACGAAGGTGCATCCACATGTGTGATGTCAATTTCATGTTGGAAGGCTCTGGGATCCCCTGAGTTGGTCCCATCAAACACTTTGTTGACTAATTTTGACAGAAGGTCTTTCTTTCCACATGGTATCCTACCATATTTTGAAATAAAACTGGCAGGGAAAGAAGTCTCCATAGAAATTGAAGTAGTTGATGCTCCTCTTGACTACAATTTACTTTTGGGGAGAAGTTGGACATATGTGATGTGTGATATTCCATCATCCATTTTCCGAGTCCTTATGTTCCCACACAAAGTAAAGTTGGTTAATGTTGACCAATTGACATATACTCAGAAGTGTCATTTGGAGATGACTGAGTCTATCATACCCTTGATTTATTAGTCACACCCAGTGAACAAAAGTATGGGAGCTAGGATGCATACATCATTGTTGGGAACTTTCGATATACCCACTTTCATAAATTACGTAGGCTTGACGAGTGTTAGGAATAATATCTCTACGGTTGTAGATAGAACTGAACCGTTTGTCCTCCCTTCATAAGAAGAACCTCAAGTTCCCTTATCAACATTAGAGGTATCTTACCAAGCTATACATTAGAGGAAATTTCAACTAAAAATGGGCATTTAAACTTTAACTCAAATTCCATGTCATCATGTGTTAGCCAATGAAATTGCTTTAAATTTGAAATACCATATAGGTCTTAAACACCTTTTTAATATAAATTTGGGGATAGGTATCATAAAAAAAACTACTTTTTTGTTTGTATTTTCGACATATCTCCCTGTGTTTTTACTCAAATTTTGATCGGGATAGCTCGCTAGATGTGGAATTAAATTCCACATCCAACGAGTACCCACTCGGCATACTTTTGACGGAACTGCTCCCCCAAAAACAAGAAATACCTAAAAAATGTCATGATGATGTCATCATCACATTTTTCAGGTATTTCTTATTTTTTGGGTAGCAGGGTCCATCCAAAGAATGCCAAGTGGGTACTTGTTGGATGCAGAATTTAATTCCACATCCAACAAGATATCCTGATCGAAATTTGAGTAAAAACACGAGGAGATATGTCGAAAATACAAACAAAAAAGTAGTTTTTTTCTTTTCTTCCTCCAAAATTAATAAATATTATTTTATTATTTTAACTATTATTTTATTAATTTTTTTTAGGAGGCCCATTTTGAGTTGAAATTTCCTCTAATGTTTGATGCCACCATTGATTCCATCTTGACTCCTCCAGTCTTAGAAGAGTAGGATGAATCTTACTTTCCTGCATGGAAAGATAAATGTACATATTCGTACGACTTCTTAGATATGGTATTTCCTTCTAACGAAGCTAGAAGCCATGATTGGACCTCAGAAAATTTGTGAAGATATCCATCACAAGTCCTACTTTCTTCCAGAACTAAGCAATATAGAAAATTTTGAGTTCCATGTGAGACTAGCAGAAGGCATTGATCTACTTTTTAATCCGTTTCCCAAGGAGGGAATATTTTCTAAGGGGAACATGGAAATTTTTTTTGCTGCTATTCCAATAAATATCTCTACAAAACCCAATATCATGGAAAATGTGCATAGTGGTTCAAACTGTTCTCTTGAAGAGATTTCCAAGTACACTCCCTTATTTAACGAATTATGCGATGTCTTTACCTGGTCATATGAGAATATGCTAGGAATCAATCCATTAATTGTGGAACATGAAATCCGAAATTACCCTAATGTCAAACATGTTTGACAAAAGCTTAGACCTGTAAATCAGTGGAAAGTGGCAGTTTTTAAAGATGAAGTGGAAAATTTGTTGAAAGTCGGTTTCATTTACCCAATCTCTCTGACAGAATGGGTATCCAATCCTGTTCTGGTAGATAACAAAAAAGGGACTATATGCATCTGTACGGATTTTCAAAATTTGAATAAGCCTTGTCCCAAGGACAACTACCCTATGCCATTCATTGATTAGATCATTGAATCTTGTTTCGGTAGCAAGGTGTTTTCATTTATGGATGGTTTTTTGGGCTACAACCAGATTAAAATCAAACCGGAAGACTAGCACAAAAAATGCCTTCATTTGTCGATCGGGTACATTGGCGTACAAAAAGATGCCTTTTGGATTAAAAAATGCTAGAGAAGCCTTTCAGTGTGTAATGAAATTTTATTTCCATGATATTAAGAATATTTTTGAATCATATCTAGATGATCTTCCTGCCCATTCTTGAAACAGGAAGGATCACCCAGATCATAATCACTTAGCTTTTGTGAGATGCAAACACTACAAGATTTGCTTAAATCCCCATAAGTGTGTCTTCTACATCAAATCACGGCGATTATGGTTTCATAGTTTCCAATAGTGGTACAAGGGTCAACCCTTTAAAAGTAGAGGTAATTGTTAATATGCCTCCTCCACCATCCGTCAAACAGTTGCAAAGTCTACAAGGAAAGTCTAACTTTCTTCGACAATTTATCGTGAACTATTCCAAGATCACTAAGGGTTTCATGCACTTTATTAAGAAATAGACCCAATTCCTATGGGACAAAACTACAAAACAACCTTTCGAGGATTTGAAAAAAAACACTACTATCAGCTCCTCTATTGCGCTCATCATACTACATGAAGGAATTTATATTGTATCTGGATGCATCTGAGTCTACGATAGGCATAGTGCTAGATTAGTAATATGACGACCGCCAGGATCATGTTATATATTATCTGAATCATGCTTTGGTTGACCTTGAACTAAGGTATTCACATGTCGAGAAATTGGATCTATAGGAAGTTTATGTCATCCAAAGGTTGAGACACTACATCCTACTAAGGACAACCATGGTGGTTTCGGACATAAATCCATTTCAATATGTATTATTCTGATGAATAATCAGGGGAAAATTTAACAAGGGGATTGTCATTCTCTATATTTTGACCTCGATTTTCAGTCCTCTAAGTGTAAGAAGTCCCTAGTATTCACGGAACTGATTTCATAGTTCCCGACTAAAGAAATATTAGTGATAGAAGATGAACCGTTTCCTGATGAGTATGATTTTGTTGATTTCAACCTTTGATCCTTGGTATGGGGATATCCTAGCATATCTCTAGACTTCAAAATTTCCTATGACCTTATCAAGCGAAGATCGATGTAAGCTAAGAGTAAATGTGAAAAAATACCTCAAATTGGTGATATGTTATATAGATGAGGAGTAGATTCCATATTGCATCGATGCTTGACCCATGAGGAGGTTGATCTTGTCCTAAATGATTCTCAAAATGGAGCATGTGGGGGTCATTTATTTGGGTTATCAAGGGCGAATAATATATTACATGCCGGTTATTTATGTCCCACCATATTCAAATATTGTGTGGAAACAATGAAACATTGTCATCTCTGACAGCTTTACACCCAAAAGATGCAGTCACACCCTGCTACTCTTTTCCCCATCATCACGATAGGGCCCTTCACCAAGTTGGGGGTTGATTTCACAATGTTCAAGATAGTTTCTACTGGGGGGAACAACTATATCATTGTCATTGCTCACTACTTCACGAAGTGGGCTAAGGCAATGCCTACCTTTAAAGTTGATGGTGAGACAACGATATATTTTTTATTTAATCAAATCATTATTAGGTTCGTTATTTCAAAGCAGATTGTCACTAACCATGGTATTCACTTTTAGAATAGTATGATGACATAATTGAACACTACTACTTGGTTTTACGAAAGACCACTCGTCTTCCTTTTTCCCGTAAGTGAATGTACAAGTAGAAGCAGTTGATAAAACTTTGAAATCCATTATCAAGCGAAATATTAATGCTATTAGGTCAAATTGGCACATCATGTTGTATCCAACGCTTTGGGAATACTAAACCAATTTTAAGACTATCACAAAGTTTACACCTTTCCATCTTGTTCACGGGGTGGAAGCGGTCATGTTGGTTGAATGTGAGATACCATCCTTGAAAATTCCCATTCATGTACTTCCTGATACTACTGATATTGATGAACATTTTCTAAATTTAGAGAATTTAGATACGCAGGACAGAGATGCACTCACTACAAATGAAGCACACAAAAACTGGGTGAAAAACCAATATGACAAAGCCATAAAACCTATGGTTTTTTCTGAGGGAGAGCTTGTCTTGGTCCAGGACTAGGATAAGGAATCATTCAGGGCAGGAAAATTGAAATATATCTGGTTAGGTCCATATGTTGTGCCAAAATTCCTGAATAAGGGAGCATATGAGTTAATCGATTGTGACGGAAATAAGCTTTTGTACCCCTGAAGCGAGCTCTACTTGAAAAATTATTGTGCCTAGGCACTATGCTTTTTCTTATATTATATTTGTATAATTCTGTAAATGGTCATTATTGGTTAGTGTTTCTTATGTATTATGGTGTTATTTCATATATCTTTGGAGTGGTTCATAGGGTTTGTTGATGGCACCAACCATCACACTTGCAATCTAGCTTTAGTTGCTTGGGTCATTTATGCACCCACAGGACAATCGGTTGCCTCATGAGCCATTTGATTGGGTCCTACAACTAACAATGTAGCTAACTTACAGTGTTGTCATTGAGCTTCTTTGAGATTCTATTTCACATGGTATCACCTTCCTAAAAGTCATACTCGACTCCCAGTTAGTCGTCTCTCAGCTCAATGGGTCTACCAAGTGAGACACCCTACTCTTTTACGTCAGTTTTTAATAATTAGGTTACTTGAAAGAAATTTTGTACGAATTGTATATCAACACATTTCTAGGAATCAAAAAATATTACTAATGCATTTGCAAACTACATATTAGATTGGAATTTGTCACACAATTTGTAAAAATAAACACATAGATACATTTGAGACACATGTAAATAACATATATGTGTGTGTGTGTGTAAATTGTATGTCAATATACATCAATTTTATGGTTCGAATATCCATTCAATAAGTACATCTAAAATAGAAAATAGGATCAAAATATGTCAAATGTTAAAGCTATTGATGTTCCTTAGCCTCATCAACTACAACTGCCTCCATGACCTCCTGATAACACAAAACAACTCAGGTCACCCTTCGGAGAAGGAATAACCAAGATAGAGGCACTCCTATGAAATTCTCCTGCATGGCCATATGAATTATTTCCATCCTTAGTGTTGGTACATCATGGGTCACCCTGGCTATCTTCCCCTCTACAATATGAAGCATAGATTCATCTCCAGCACTGTCCACTGGTCGCATGAAGGTCCTTGGATGTCCATCTGGTCAGACAAGTCCAATATTTACGTATTATTAAAAACCATATCAGACTTGAATATATATGTATATACAACATTATGAACAAAAATTCATAAAATATAAATATTCAAAAAGTAAAAGACTTACCCATGTCTCCCCACGGTTCCCCGGGAGGGAGAGATAGATATAGATTGCAATGGAAGTCTAAGACAAATATAGGAACTGCTCTAGTGTGAGCACTTGTTGGCTCGACCATGAATAAAAGTCATCATAGTAACCACCCTAGACCTCACCACCACCCTAGTAGAGAAATACATCTCCCTGCCGCACAAGTCTAGGATCACGGGGAGGGGAGGGTGGAAGTGTAACATCGGGGCTCAAGGAAGGAACCTTCTCCAAGAAGAATGCCACTAGAATACTCATGTAGCCAAAGTTTTTATTCTTCCCTATCCTGCAATTAGAAAGTTTCCTCTTCATGATTAGGACTAATCCAGAACACCATTCGTACATAACACCTTGTAAGCACTCCACTTCTATGCGCATGTGGGTCCATGTACTAGCCAAGTGAAAATAATATGACCCCTCCACTCTCACAATAGTGCTCAAAATCACTTTTAAAGGGAAACTAGTGATCTGTGAGATCGGGATTTGGGTCCTCAATTTCTTAGTACTATGTACCCAATAGGTGTTGATGTAATGTTGTATACTGAGAGGATCACCCCCTCGACCAGTGTCTCCCATGTTCATATGTTCCCCTCGATGAGACAAACCCGTGGTGAAATAGATATCCTCTATGGTAAGATCCAAGGTTTCTCCTTGGAGGTCAAACATGCCAAGTTCATGGTCCCATAAATGAACTAATGCCTCTAGTAGCTGAACATGCGCGCTCATGTTTGATGTGCGGTATAATTTGAGCAATTTGCGCATTTGTAGAGGATGTAATTTAATTTGATCCCCCATAGTAATTTGGTCCATGTCCTCATGCTCTCTTTCACACCACTCTAGCACCATTTTAACCTGTCGATTCAACAATTTCACCATTAGAATTTCCAAAAATACCCTCCGCGCAGAACTCATCACTATCTAGTTAGGACAGTGCAAACCACTCGCAGGTTGCTCACTATGAACCCGCAATTATATCGCTAAATTACGAATTTATAACCGTATACCCGCAATTACAACACAGTGCCCTTAGGGTAGGCTAAAAACTTAAAAGAAGCATGATTTTTAATAATAAAAATCATCAAAATGAAGAGGAGGGAGATATGAATTACCTGCACTTTGCTTAATGAAGATTCGTCCACTAGATTGGTCGCACCAATCGTTTGAAGATGAGAGGTAAATTTTTCCAAATATGGTAAAAAAAATGCTATGTTTTTTAACTCTATTTCTACTATTTATAGAAAAAATTAGTTAATTTTTACCCACTTTTGTATAGTTGAAATTACTTTATGTCATATAAACTAATACTAATTATTTTTACCTAAGTTTTTATAGGTCATAGATGAATCAAATGTTATTCCTTTGCATCTAGGCTAGGATTTGGTTTCCTTTGCATGTTTTTTGCTTATACCTTATCCCCTAATGAAATTTAGGATATTTTTTTTCCATGGACTGCGATGTATGTTGAAATTGAACCCAAGAGATAGAACAACTACACTCACAAAATTGCTAATCAAACATGTAAAATTAACACCAAAGGAGACTGAAATTGGAGCATAACACTAATATGTATTGAGTAAGTGTACAATATCCAACCTTATGAATTAATAGGATGCTGTAATATATAATTTCATGATAGATTCAAATGCATAAATATGCCATTCGAAATAGTAAAAAAGCAGGCTTACCAAAACTAGTCAAATCCCCCATAGGTGGATAAAGCAGTTTCCAAATGTAGGTAGATGCTCACAAATTGGATAAGTAAAGTGGGAAAGCTAAAGAGGGATGGAAATTCAACTCATACATGCTTTTATTTGGAGAAAAGGAGGGAGGATGATGTGGGAAAAAAACAAGGCAGTTACAACTAGTCTAGCTTTTCCTTTACCTTAAATCAGAAATAAAACAAGGCAGCTTTACATAAAAAGCAGATATGCGCTTTGGAGAATCTGGAATAAAACAGACATGCTAAAATGGGTTTCCAGGATGTTTCCCAAGTGCTCCATGACTCAGTTTTAGCATGTGTTGACTTCTAGGACATGTAGAAGGAAACTAGCATAGAGTGGAATCTAGGAAACTACGTAATAAGACAAAAATGATTAAATTAATGTCTAAGGTAGGTAACTATGGGTTGATTATTCTAACAATGTATAACCACCTTATATTTTTCAAACATAATTATTCTTCCATGGTTAGGACCAACCTCACATGGGCTACCCTAGTTAGAACATCTTCTTGTCATTTCTGGTACCCATGCCGCATTTGTGCTAAGTTGCATGAGCTTTTGGAGTTGTCTTTCACACCAAAATGAGTTTCAATCTGCATCTTTTATCGAACTACCTTCAAGTATAAGGCTCCCACCTCAATGGAGTTATCTTCAAGCCCTGGTATGACTCCTTAAAATTGACTAGATATCCAAGTTTCTTGTTCTTTCAGACTCATTAAAGAAATTGAAGGATCATTCATAGTGGTATAAGTTTAACCCTTTCTATTACAACTAATTTTACCACACATGGTGGATCACACATTTATGGCCTTCCATGCCCCTCTGCAGACTCTTTAGATCCCATGCATCCATTTTGTACCTTTTATGTTTCCAAGATCATCCCTAAAACATGCATTATTTGCCATACATGACTTTTAAACCTATTCGTGTGTTTGTACGTGGATATGACCCTCAAACCCACATACATCAGGATGTGTGCAAAAGGCCAAATAGTTTTGGAGTTTTCCTTGATGTGGATCCAATTCACTTGTCTCTTGGCCTTCTATATGCCTTGAGATTGCTTGGATTTGACTTTCCATTACCCCATTGAAGCACTATATAAGGAACCCTTTGGATACATTGAAAAGAGAGGAATTGAAGAGCAAGAAAACTATAGTCCATTGTTGCCAAAGATTATACTTGAGTCTGCATCCCTTTCTCCCTTGGAGCACTTTGTGTTCTTCCCAAGTTTTCCTTTGATTGCAAGCTTGCTATGGAGAGATGGAGGATTGAAGTGGTGGAGGATTCAGTTTCTTCGGTTCGTAGACGTGCCAACAGAGGTTATCATTCTTGTAATCTCTTATTTATATTAATAGAAATATGTTTTCCTGTCCAATAATGTGTATTTAAATGAATATTGAATCCATGGATGCTTTTAAATGCTTATATATTATTGATTATATATGCTAGAGTAGATCTAACACCATCATATAGAATGCTTGTCTTGTTTGCTGAATGTTGAGAGAGCAAATTTCTAACACAAGCGAGATTGGAAAAGCTCAACGACGATCTACGTCAACCATCCAGAATAAGGTATGTTTCGAGATCCTTTATTGTTAGATGTTTATTCCTCTTGTATATTGTAAAGGGATTTATTTCTATGGTTACTCTGCCTGTTTTGGTACCCCAAGCCATAGGAAGTTTTCTCCATAATAGAATTGGAGACCATACGGTCGATCCCACCTGTGACTGTCTACCTGAGCATTGATTATATTGAGGTGACCTTAGTTTCCTTACCTAGGTATCATAGGGGGTACTTGCAGAGGTTATTCTGTAGTTTTCCTGGCCATGTAGAGGTCATGTTGAAGCTGAGGGCCACTATAATTGGTTACATACCTCCGCTTGTAGTGTATGGGAGTTTCGAGCCTCTCCTTGGAGAGACATGCCTATTGCATTCGAGAGCTCACATATCCTCCCCTTGGTTTGCTTGTATTTTGGCTGCAGATTTTCTTAGGAGTGTGCTCTTTGTGCACTAGTTGGATTTTGGGATCGCAGTTACTTGAGTATATTTATGCTCTCTTGAGTTCAGGTCCTTTTATTTTCGGCATGCCTGGTATCCTATCACCCGTCCTTGGTCCTAGTACGGACCCTGGTCTCAGACTTCGGGGCATCACAGCCCCTTACCATACTCATATATTTGGAAGTGGTCACATTCCACCCTCTAATCCATTTGTGGAGGATGTTGACTCCCTTCTCTCGGTCTTTACACCAATGGTCACCCTCATGCAGGTGGTAGTGGATGCGTGAACATTGGTTCTACACCTTACTTTCCTTTTCTATGTCCCATCATTCACTACATTGTTTCCTTTGGGTTCATTTGTCATGATCATTCCTCCCTATATCCTATAGTTTGGATTCTTTATTGACTATTTTGGGTTGTTTTGGACTAACATGGTTGTCATGTAGGGTTCAGTTTTTGTACACTCTCTCTGAGGTTTCGATCTATTCATTCCTATCATAGGTATCGTGTCTAAACTGGAATATAGGTTAGGATTTCACATTCACTTGCATTTTGCATGACCTTATGACTGTTTCATTTTAACCTTAGGTATGAACCCATTCCATGGTATCACAGAACCTTCATGCTATTGTTAGAAGTGGTACTATGTGAATGGTAGATCTTTCCTATACATGGGTGTCCTATTTAGCTCCCCTTTACATTTGGTACCCATGCTGTGAGTCCTCTCTTAGGTCCAAAAGTCCTTTGTATAGTACTGCCATGACTTTGTGCAAGAGCCTCATACTCCTCTTGATCTTTTTACTGACCTTTTTCCCCAGGACTCCCTTATGTCAAGGTGTAATTGCATTATCATGAGTTTTGATTGCCTTATTGAGCCTTATGCCGAATTCCCTGACTTTGATTATCAACCATATAGCCCGAGCTTGTCTCATGTCTAGCCAAGCAAAGACATTTTACATATCATTTGCAGCTTGATTCCCCATTTTTACCGGGAGGAGACTTTCCCTCGAGTGTCGTTATCCTACACATGTGTCCTTGCATTGAGCATAGGTATTTTCCCCTTACTACGATCACCTACAAATAGCTCATTTGTTTGACATAATGCATATTGGGAAGAATGTAACATAAATGTTATGGTGGACATTAAATGAAAGGTCTGACAAAGATAAAATTGGAAAGATTTGTAGTGACATTGCAGATGCCAATCATGCATTGTAAAATGTAATTATTTCCAATGTCGGAAATTGGAACCGAAATATTAGTCTTCCATGGTGATATATGGAGCAACAAAGAAATGCTATAAAAGAGGTCATTCAGAAAATAAGGTTTTGCAACATAGTTTTCATTGAACATACAAAATATATTAACCAGAAAAGGTGATTTTAGCGGTGTTAAAACTCATGACTGGCATATATTCATTAAGGTAATTATTTACGTATATAATTTCCATTAGTAATTGTTATCTCCTATTTGGAAACATTAGATAATGATTTTCTTTTTTCTACAATATGTTCTACCTCTGGCTCTACCAGATATCTTTGACGAAAACATATAACAAGTTATATATGATCTTGGTAAATACATGAGGTAAGTAAATTTTAAATGCATGAAAAATGTTCGTTCTTTTGGTTTCATTGCTTATTGACATATTGTGTTTTACAACTTAGAACTTTATTATATATGCCTCAATGTGGCGGATCATTGTTATTTTCTTGCAGCTTTTGTAGGTGGCTTTCATCTAAAGAAATATATAAAGAAGATATTAGGTATTGGAAGAGAGAAATTCCTTGTCTAATGTGTGAAATGAAGAAGTATTTACCTCCAGAATTTTTCAATGCACAAGAACACTATCTCATACACCAAGTTGAGGAGATTGAATTGTGTGGACCTACAAAATCAAGGTCAATGTGGATGGTGGAAAGGAATTTGAATTCATTGAAGGATTTTGTTAGACAAAGAGCACGCCCTGAGGGTTCTATGGTACAGGGCTATATGCTATATCAATGCATGGTGTACATTAGTGTTAGAATAATCAACCCATAGTTACCTACATTAGACATTAATTTAATTATTTTTATCTTATTACCTTATTTCCTAGATTCCATTCTATGCTAGTTGCCTTCTACACATCCTAGAAGTCAACACATGATAAAACTAAGTCATGGAGTGCCTGGGAAACATCCTGGAAACCCAATTAAGCATTTTTTCTTTATTCCATATCCTCCAAAGCACATATATATATTTTTTTTCTGAAAAACGGCCTTGTTTTATTTCTGAATTAAGGAAAAAGGAAAAGCTAGACTAGGTGTCACATCCCCAGTTTTGACCCCGTTTGCAAGATGTATATAATGTAATTAATCGTGGTGAGTAGCTAAAGGCAAAGGCCCCACCATCGATTTGGTTGTGTATGTTCGGCAATAGGGATAGTTGTCGATGGTATGTCATGCTATCCGGCACATTATAATGTGGCATCATGTAATTATGCACATCAAATAAAATAAACCACAACCAGCTACGACAGTGCAACATTGAATGAAAAGGGAGTGATTCCGAAGGATAAGGGGTGGGGGATGTCAAGCCTTGGGCTACGGTGGAAAAACCCATGTATTTCCACCTTGTTGATTTTTCACCTTGCTTGTCTCATCCAACCTCTTAATGTTTTGTGGAGTAGATGAGGCAGTTATGGCTACTGGTGGTTGGGGGTAGTTATTTTCCTTGGGAATAGGGTGGCAGGACTGTCAGTCCTTTTCCCACACCCCCACTCCACCCATGAATGCATTCACTCCACTCTTCCACTGCTACGAATCCTCATGGTGGTCTGTTCGTCCTCCCAATTCTTCCATTTTGGGGTCTGTTCATCTTCCTCATGCTGAGGTCGGTGTTGTTTTTCCTCACGCACTCTCCACTATGGATGATCTATGTGGTTTGCACCCTCCTCACGTTGGTTGTTCATCCGCGCGCATGAGTGGAGTTGTTTACTCCCACGCAGAGAGGGAGACAGTCTGCTTTCATCCTCACGCAGGCAGTTGGTCGGGCTCCTCACCGCACGTGCTCTCTATGGTCTGTTCATTCCCCATCGTGGCCTGTTCCTCATTCGTGCTCAGAGGGAAGCGAGTTCACTCTCATGGTTGTCTATCCATCTGCGGGAAAAAGTGGAGTTGTCCCTCCTCACGCACAGGCGGGGAGTATGTAGCTTTTCCCCAGTGGGGGACTGTGTAAGTCTTTCTGTTTTCTTAATTGTCCAAGATGGACTGATGTTTGCATTCGTCGAGGTGATTGTGGTTGCTGTTACGTTTGGGGCTATTGGAAGTCGCTTGGAAGTTGTTTTCCATGTTAGACTGTAATTGCTGAGTGGTTACATGCATGTAATAGTTGGTCTGCGGACTGTGCTGGGAATTTGGCTTTTTCCCTCTTTTGGGACTATGGATGGATGCTATCATTCATTGTGGGGTTGTGGTTGTTGATTCCCACATCTGTTGGCTGTGTCTTCTCCCTTGCTTTGGGACTGTGTAGTTTCCATCGTTTTCATTGTGAGTTGTGGTTGTTGAAGTACCCTGGTTTTTGGTTGCGGCTGAGTTGTTATGGCCACATTAGGGCCAAGAGCAACTCTGAATTGCCCTGTGGGCTTGAGCTGTGTCTCATTTTGGTTTCGGGTTGCCACCCCATAGGCTCAAGGTTTAATAATTCCCCCTCCTTATCCTTAGGAAAATCATGCCCTTTTCATTATCGTTGCACTGTCGTAGCTGGCTGTAGGTTTATTTTAATTAAAGTGCATATTTACATGATGCCAATACTATAATGTGCTGGATGGCATGATATACCATCGGCAACGATCCCAATTGCTGAAACATAACACAACCAAATCGATGGTGGGGCTTTTGCCTTTAGCTCCACACCACGATTAATTACAATATATACATCATGTATTTTTAATGCAAATGGGGTCAAAACCGAGGTGTGACATTCCCCTCCCCCTTGGAATAACACTGTAATCAACATTCCAATACTTAGGAATACATATACAATTTACACATCCAAATTTAAAAATTTTGTAGATATGTTCCACGTTCAATTATTTAATTTTAACTTTCAGGACCAAGCCCTTTGGCTTCCATGAGCTTCTCCCACTGGTTCTCAGCTTTCGGCTCATCCCCAAGTCTAGGAACTTTGTGGCTATTACCCTCTTGATGTTCCCTCATTGGGTAGTCCCAGCAGTAATGATGTCCTCCACATTTCCAACATCTCGATGGATGCTTCATCTTTACCTACTCAATTTCCTTTGAGTCTTCATGCCTGGAATATTTCTTAACGGACCTATTGGGCAAATGCCCCATCATTCTTCCACTTTTCTTTCCTTTACGGATTGCTCCCAGAAGGATTTTTACCTCCTTTTCCAAACAAATAGAGTCTTGCAAAATATGGTGGTTCATCTCATTCTACCTTTTCTATATCTTGAGCATCTCTCCAAGATTTTCTTGGGTCTTGGCAATTGTTTGAGGGGGACTTCCAGCCAAGTCAAATAGCTTTTGGTTTTCTACCATGATCAATGTGCACAACTGGATTTCACTTTTCTCACTTGTGAAATGAATCATTGAAATTCTGTTAGACCAAGCATAATATAGGCATTAAAATTAGTCAATTAATTGCCCAATTGGCATGGCAGTCGAAGTATTCTCAAGGAGACTTTCATACTTTTCATGCCTTCCAAACAGGCACATGATCTCATTCATGTCCATTCTTGGGTGGGGAATTAGCTATTCCAGCATTCACAATTTATTTTAAGCAAATAAACACATTCTATTTTCAGTCATACATGCATTCAACAATCTTGTGTTTTCACAATGCATAAGTATATATATATATATATATAATCAGAAAAGGAAAGAGAGAGCAACAAGAGTTATTCCCCTCTTTGTCTTGTTCCATTCTAGAACTCACACCACCACTGTGGTTTTCATGCTCTTAGCCTCTTTCACTTCACCATGAATGTTGGACCAACCCTTCTTGGTCATGACACTTAGTGTCTCCGGTCTATTCCAGACCTCTCAACCATGGAGTCTCTCCACATGGTTCATCTACAACTCTTGGCTGCTAGGACCTTCATAGTACAACTAGCACCTTTTTCATTATCGCTCATTTTGAGCTCTTCAGGACAATCACATGTCCACATGCACCCCTAGGATGCCCTCATAATCCTCACTCCCAGTGATACCTATATTCAAACATTGAATAGATTCACATGTTTAGTTTATTCTCATCGGTTTGTCTCTAAACAAGAGTTAGAAGATTATAACCAAACCATATACACAAGTATATTCATAAGCAAGAAGCTGCAAAATAATCCAATACTTATCTGCATTGTGTGTTTCCTCTCTGGTCCACAAGGTCCTGCTTCGCTTTGCAAGCCTTGGGATTGCCTATGGACTTGGATGTTAGGTTAGCATGTAGGCTTCTCCTCAACATCAAATAATTAATGTCCAGCCAGTACACCTTCACGTCGACTAGGAAGGAACAAATCAACCAAGCCAACACAGTTGGGTTTATCAGGCCATCAACAAATCACATGCACTTATATCAACAATACACTTATATCAACAACACACTTATATCAACAACCAATCAACCAATCCAACACAGTTGGGTTTATCAGGCCATCAAAAATAACATATGCACTTATATCAACAATAAACGACCATTTCTAGGTCCAAGATCTACTATGGATCCCCAGGCATATAACAGCCCTATTTCAGTGACATCTTCACCACATCCTTTTATACATATCAAGCATAGTCAAGCCAACCTATAGTTGGGTTTATCAGACTGTCCAACCAAGCCAATACACAATTGGGTTTATCATGCTACAGGTAATCAAGCCAATACACTACTGGTTTTATCAGGCTACTTAGCCAAGCCAGCTAAGAGTTGGGTTTATCAAACTATAGGTAGTCAAGTCAACACTGTAACGTCCCCACAATCTCCACAACATCTGTTTACCTTTAGTGTACAACACCAAACTGCATCTGTTTAGCCCGGCAACACAAGCAATATAAGCTAACTCATCAGCATTATTGCTCTAAAACTATAATCATGTTTTATATCATTCACTATCAAGTATCGAGACACCAGGAGTGCGTCCACTCCCTAGGGCGTAGTCAATATTGAAAACCCTTTCATGACTGGACATTGAGAAAAGTGTGCACCCCTTTCTGATGTGAGCCGTGTAGGCCCTATTCATACTCAAGCAATCTGTCATAATGGAAATAAAATCAAAACATGATCTACATGTGGAATTTAACAATTTGACATGCATATTCTTAGCTAGGGTCACAGAACACTTATCCATTTGCTGATGTAGTGTTCCTTCATTGAGGAGGAATGGGGGCTCCCTTCCCTGAGTTGACAGTCCCTCGGTTTTCCATCCCAACTCCTTTCACATTCCCTATCCACACATGTCTTACCGACATAATCTATACCATCTCACTCATGTTGCTTACCAAACATGCAGTGCATATGGGAAATTTCCAAAATGTCCAATGGAGTTTCACCCGAAACCCATTTCCAAGATAGGGGAAACCCTCCCCATGAAGTTTGGCCATTGCATGCCATCACACATGGTCTTCCTACAGCGTGTACCCCTGGCACATTCATCAAGTAGCCAAACATTCAATCAATATCTACGAATACAATCCAAATTTGACTGTTCCATAACCAAGCAATGGAATTAGTAATTAAATTCAATATGAATTTGCAACTCTGTCTACTACAAAAATTGATTTGCTTAGCAATGAGGTGATCCTCATTTGTTGGTCTCTTGTAAGCAGCACCATTCTTCCCATTGAAATTTTATGCTTACTAGCATAACATGTACATCCACTTACAACACGTCTTTTTGACACAATTCTACGCAAGCCAACAATGATTAGTAGTTATCAGCAATTTCTCAAATCTGAAATTTACAAATTCAAATTGACAACTCATTCTGCATACAGACTAATTTCACATCCATGCGACTCTTCTCATGATGTTTGGCGCTTTCACAAGGTATATTTCAGCCTTTGTCATGGTCTTACCCATATGGGCATGCCCCAACCGATCTACCTGAAACCTGAACTTCAATCAGCCAAACACTTGGTAAGTCTTGATGCATATAAATTTTCATTGCTGCAACAATCACTGAAGCATTTTCAGAATTATAGAATTCAAATACTTCCATATGTTATCATATCAATACCACCAAAACTCATTTACTTCACGTGAATCATTATCATACTAAAATTGCAAGGTATAGTCACATCATTTATGCAATTTAAATGAAGTGTTTAGATACTCCTTACTTCACAAGCGTATCATTTGTACCACCTTGCCCTTCCATAGAGCATTTCCAGCAACCAATCGTTCATGACTACCCTCTTCATGCACTTACTATCTTGCATTCATAACAACTCTTGAAATGGTTCTAGAATTATCATCAATTCGTCATTTCAGCCATTGGTTAGTCATGATAAACAAGCATTATCTCAATGCATTTTCAGCATCCCCATGCCATAATTTCTATGTACACAAGCTTATAAAATATAATATAGTTAGCAAGACAGGGTTTAAGGGACTTTCCTTTTCAAAACCCTCATCTTTGCTTGGAATTCCTCTTCCACATAATTGCTGGTTTGACTTCATGGTCTTTGCTATCTCTAGGCATGCAATCCTCGGATTGTCTATATTGACAGTAGCACAATTATTTTCAGCAGCCGCTAGTACTTTTCTGCTCCTCATTCAAATTCTGGTGATTCACCTTTGTTTCCTGCTGGATAAGCTTTCCAACGCCTATCCACATGTTCCATTATGACCTCGGGTGTGAAAACCACACCAGTTCTAAAATGATGATTTTCACCAAATTTAGGCAAAACACACAACTGTATTTTGGTCTGGAATGCTAAATTCAGCCACCTAGGATTTTTCCTTTTCAGCCCTGAAATCCGCTGAAGAACTACTAAAAATCTCACTAAAAAACTACTGAAATCACTAAAGAATCCCACTTGAGAAACCCAAATTTTCTTTTCCCCCCATCCAACCTCTTCCCAACTAAAATTCCAACACTTCGGTAGTTAAAACAACTAGTTTTCTCTACTGCTCATCGGTGGTTTGTTCGTCTATTTTTATCCGATGTGTCGGACCCATAGTTGTCTAAGATTCTGAACATTATCGACGATGCCAAGGACTGTTGTATATCGGTGATTGGAACTGTTATTCGCTACGACATCAGTGAGGAAACTAAATCCATAACATTGTATCGAAAATCGGAAGCACTCTTTATCGGGTGGATAGTTCCTTAAGCAGCCGGAACGACAGGAAACAAACCGATTGTGGGTTCCACGGACCATAAAACTCATCGGCAATCTCATCAACTGTTTTCCTTCGATGTATCGGCGATCAGATCCACTAATCCTCTTCGCCATATCAGCGATTCAAACAACAAACTCTTTCTGCTGCGTCGGCGACTAGAGCACTATCGGCAATTGAAGACTCTAATCGTCAGGGTGATAGTCCAACTGATAGCCACAACGGCGAACTCACAAACAACTAAACTTTTTCGACGTCCATCGGCGCTCAAGACAACTAAATTATCCAGACACATCGGCGGACCCATCAACTAATTTCTTCCGACATGTCGACGATCCAATCCTCTAATCTTCTTCGACGCATTGGCTGTCCAAACCACTAGCTTTTTTCGATGACGTTCATTTGCGGTCTCATCAACTAAAATTTTTCGATGTTTTCCGTACTTAGAAAAAAAATTCGAAAAATTTCCTTCCTTGTCTGTCGCTGCATCAACTCCTTGATCGACTAACTTCCTCCGCTATTTTGGCTTCCTTCTGGTGATTTCCTCCACGTCGGCACTCCCATCCACTAACTATCGCCGTCACATCGGTGCCTTCATCCCCTATTTCTCGTCGATGGTTTGGCGATCTTCAGGAGATCTCTGCTGTAACATACCCAAAATTCCTCAATGTAAATTGTGGAAAAAAGGGGTAAATTTTTTTTGGCTTTTACAATAATCAACATGTTAACTATGTTAGTCTCTTGAGAGTGTGTAAACACATAATTCATCTATTTGTATAAACAAACTGTAATTTAATTAAATTGAGTTTCACTTATTAGTTGACAAGAAGGCTATACCAATGACCATGCTAGTACAAAAATAATGATAAGAACCTATACCTCAAATATAGAATCACATTTTGTTTGCAATTAAGATTCGTCAAACTACAATTCAATCATAAATGTAACTTATTTAGAATAGATACAACCCTTACATTAGTTGCAAGGCTTATCCTTGAATGGGATAACCCAAACACATTAACCCTTTCTATTTCTTGTCGTCCATGCCTTCTACAGCCTGGGGACACAAGTTTGGTAGGCACCGCTTGAAGTCATGCAACCTCAACATAAATATTAGAACTATATATCATCATACAAATTCAAGAGCAGAAAACAAGATAAATCCTTTTAACAAAGTTAACTTGTTAAAGAAACTAATTAAAAAGACATGCGTAGGAGCAGCTAAATTATTTTACACTTGTCCTTCCAGACTTATTCCAATGCTTTTCAATCATTGGAAAGCAACTTCTCCAACCACCACTTTATATGACTCAACATGCATATTAGTACTATAAAACCAAAAGCGTAAGTTTATAAACAAAGTAATTCACATCCTTAAGCAAATCTAGTTGATAAAGATACTTCTATCAATGTGGGCGACTGAAAACGTGTGTATGAATTTCCTCCCAACCGTAGTCTTCAACTGATGTGTGTTTATCCATCAAAATCCACCCCTGAGCTAGGCAACGAATCCACTAAGGTTCGGGAGACAATTAACTCCTTTGCGAGCTTATTGCGACAAAATATAAAATTTAACCTGAGGTATTGCCACGTCTTGCAGGTATAAACCCCTTTTACTCCAGGCCTTAAGTTATACATCACACATTCTTATTTACACTTGGTCAATATGCTATTATTTGCTCAAGGTAAATTTTCATACATCCAATTATTAATGGAAAAGTTCCCAATATATGATCATCTAGTTATGATAAGGCTTCTATAATTATAACTTTATTCTCATAAAAATACTTGTCCTATATTTAAGTGTATACTTAAATCCATAATATAATTTCTAGTCTAAATATAATTATAGTCTTTTCCCCTTGTACATATACATATATTTGTTTTAGTAAAGTTTTCCACTTCACAATAAAATACATTCTTAGCATTATTTCTTCACTTTAGTATATATACATACTATAGCAAGATATTCTTAACAATTCTAATTATATAAAGTAATATTTCCATAAAAGAAGGTTCATCCTTCACGATGAAATGATGAACATATGTATATATCTACAAAGGAAAAGGTAGACAATAAAATATATATTTATATGTTCACACACATGTTTATATAGGAGAAATCCGATATTTAAAATATATACCACTTTGATGATTTAAGGAATATTAAATAATAATAAACCTTATAACAATTACCAAGTATCGTGCAACTTTAAAATATATACAACTTTGATGATTTAAGGGATTATTAAATAACAATCTAAAAAGTTGCAAAGAAACTAAGTCCTTGCCTAATGAGATTGCTAAGAGTATCATGCAGTTTAATTGCAACCTTGTGACCTTGCAATATTGTGACCACACAGTTTAAGTGTAGCCTTAGTTTAATTGAGTCCATATGAAAGCATTGTTTTCCAAGAGGACAAAGATGTGTCATGCTTTACTGCACATGTATTCTATGGTGGTTGCATTGAATAATTTTTTATTGTTTTATATATTTTGATACAAGTATCAGTCCAGAATTATTATCATACCTAACTATTAGTATTAAAAGAGTGATATTTTAGATATGCTAGTCCAAGATGCTATGGCAAAAAAGATTGATTCTCTTCTTGCCTAATGGTTTTGACCAGCTCTCCGTTATTCGACCAGCCAGTTTCGTTTCTTCTTTTCCCACCCCGGGTTGATTCTTATTCTCCCAACAAGCAAGCATCGTCACTTCTCCCAGCGGATGGGTTCAACCAGCGGTGCTAGCTAGAACGCGTTGAGAGATTAGGGATAGATTTAATAAAAATATAAAGAATACTAATTGATGGATTGTTTACAACAATTTGATACTCCCAAATCAATCAAGACGTCTATATCTAACACTCCTCTCATGCAATCAAGACACCTATAACTACTAGAAATTGATACTCCCTAAGTAATCAAGATGTCTATACATAACACTCCTCTCACGCAATCAAGACACTTATAACTACTAGAAGCCACGGTATGTAACCACCTTAAGAAAAACAATGAGGTCGACCAGAAAACATATGAAACCTCAAAAGCACGGTTGTTGTTTATTTTTATTTTTTTATAAGCATGGTTACAAAAAGTTTGTGTGATGATCATTGAGTGCATGATCTGCGTGGAAGCCAGCTGATTAGTAAGGCTAGACAATGAGACATTCGCCCACTCCTTGGTTTATGTTGCAGCCTAGTGTCTTTTTTTTGTTGTCTCTGGACAGCCAGATGTTGCTCTAAAAATTTCATAGCCAGATGTTGCCCTGAAAATTTCTTGGGCACTCAACTTCGTTCATGCAATTTGAGAATGAATGACGCCTTAAGCAGTAGCACTGGACTTGGGTTATCTCAACTAATACCCTACTAACACAAAATGGTGTAGGTTGTTTCATAACCACAGCAGAAACACTCTTTCGTCTAGTTCAGTCAAGTTCAGTCAAGCTCATCAATAGGAAGTTCAAGTAAAATCAGTGATGGAATTAGCCGAGTAGGAATAGAGTAGAATGCATACTTTTTCTACGGTCCTACGGGTTTATAATAATATAAGGATCTTCCTTACTCCCAGTACGACTTAGCTGATTCCAGATCGATGACAGCAACCGTCCCTTCCTACTACTGTTAGGATCAATCATTGCAACTTCACTGGTCCATCAAAGCAACCCAAGATATAGTTTGAAAGGAACAACAGCATACGAAAATACTAATTTTCTTGGTTCATCCAGGGCAAGCACCTCTAGAGCTAAACCGAAAGAAAGAGCCGTAAATACTGTTGATCCTACACCTGATACAATAACACAGATAACTGAAACTTTAAAGGAATTGCAGACATCTTTCTAAATGTGCAAGCCTCCGTTTCAGGGATGCAAAATCTAATTTTTGGATGAAAATATATTTTTCTTAGTCTAGCAAAAGCAAACTCTGTTCAAGTGACGCTCTTTATGTCTGAGTACTTCTGAGTACTAGTCCTAAAATCTGACTGAGTTATTAGTGGAAATGAGTTCATCTATAGGTTGATGTATTTTGTTCTTAGTTGCATGATTGTATTTTGTTCTTAGTTGCACAATAGGATAGTGCCTCTCCTACCTAACCGAATACAAATTCTGATTGAGGTTTTACTTATTAAATTACTACAGAGATTAAATTATACTTCAATGTCATATTAGCTAAAGCCAATGCCAAGTCCATGGGATAAATGCCTCATGGGTATCTTGATAGTGATTTGAAGTGGTTTCTTCTTTCTTGTTCCCTCATAGACTTCTAAAATACACTAAGAGAGTTTTTATAAAATTGTATAAAAAGCGTTCATTCTATCTAAGAATACAGATTACATAGCTACGCGGTAAGTTGTTGTGGGTATATAGTAGAGAACATTGAAGGGGCATGGGACTGTGCTTATGCTTATGCTTTTGGTATTTTATTTCTTACCAGGTTGCCACCAATAATTGATCGTGGGACTATTCTTTGTTTGTTTTAACCTTGATGGCATAACCCAGTTCTTGTTGCAATTCCATAAAAGTAATCCAAAGGTAACCGTTGCAAAATTGGATGCCCTCTTCCAATCTCTCAGGTGCCATTTTTCTCCACGTGGCTATTCCGGCAATTACTAGCTCGTTGGTTCCAATTTCATAGAAACCTAGGTCCCAGCATCCAACATTTATCAAACTTTAACCACTCAGATCTAGATTCAAAATTTTGAACAGGTACTAGCTCTCGAATTTCTTTCTGGTTGCACCGAGAGGTGCTCTACAGCCTAGTATGGGGGAGATCTTGTCACGTGATGTAACGTGATGTAACGTTACTAACATGTCGGCAAAAAATAATAGTGAAAGTGAATATTATGGGGGAGATCTTGTCACATGATGTAACGTTACTAACATGTCGGCAAAAAATAATAGTGAAAGTGAATATTATGGGGGAGATCTTGTCACGTGATGTAACGTTACTAACATGTCGGCAAAAAATAATAGTGAAAGCGAATATTATGGGGGAGATCTTGTCACGTGATGTAACGTTACTAACATGTCGGCAAAAAATAATAGTGAAAGCGAATATTATGGGAGAGATCTTGTAACCTGATGTAAGGTTTGTAACCGTTGTAACATGTCGGCAAAACATAATAGTGATAGTGAATATTATGGAAGAGATTTTGTTACACAAAATAAAAAATAATATCACTTTCATAATAAATAATATATCACTTTCATAATGTTATTTTCAAATTAAACGAAATTGATGGTGGCCCAGCGTTCCTCATGACTCTAGACTGGGTCAAGAATGGCCACCAACCAATTTTTGGACGTGCAGGATGGCAATGCCTCTCCTGCATTATGGATTCTCCTATTGTTATTACACTCAAATTGACCGGTGAAACCATCACGCAGTGCTTTCCTAATAATTCACGATTCACAGACGATTATGCTTTGTACACGACTAATCCTATTTTCAATATTTCATCTGCAAAGGATGAATATAAAGTGCAATCCATCAATTATCATATAAATAAAATTCAAAAGAGTTGAGAGTAGGTAGGAACTTGCAGTTTGGATTCAACAAAAAGGTTATGGCCATAGCAGATCCCAATCTCAAGAGACGTCTGGCCTATAGATGGCAGTTTGTTACTTCAGGTTTATAACACAAACCTAACAAACGACAGTTTCTGTTTCCAGGAAAGAGAGGATCAGTCGGAAGTATTTTCCATGTATTAATGTTGTATAAATTGAAAGCAACTGTACGCGGTCTTAGATGCGTAGCAATGCAGAGCCAATCCCCTATTGCACAACATACCAATGGAGAATAACATTTGAGAGGAGCCACAAATTCCGAGTCGCTACTCGGAGGCATCTGTTGAAGCTAGGTCCATGCATTGCTATCATTGCCCATGCAGTCTTGCAATTCCCAGATGAGTATTTTTTCAACAGCTTATTAAGCATGTTTACAACTTTTCCAACCATCATTAGGCGCCCATTGCTCTCTGCAAGAGACGGAGTTGAAATAGAGCATGGCATGGCTGCATCAAGTTCAGTCCAAATCCCATTTTCTGGATCAAATGTAACAACTCCATATGGCATCTCTGTGATACAGTAGAACACAGCATTGCACCACACTCCCGGATCGGACCCAAATTTGCATGAGGCAGGGGGTCGCCTGCCATTTTTCAGTATCCAGCACTATAATCATAAATCTCCGTACAAAGCGTATACACTCTCGAGTTCATGAAAGCAACTGACATAATGTTATTCTCTTCTCCAGCTACAATAAGTTTAAAGGACCGGGCATCGTTGGCGAGACACATGGTTGCTTTGTGTATGAGCTCAACTCTAAAAGTGGGAGGCAGTTGCATCACTGTCTTCCTAATCGGATTGCAGATTGATAATATACTGCAGTCTGCAACGAGATTTCTCAGACATAAAATGCTGCCAGCTGCTGCAGTAATAATAGACGTGCAAGGGATTGCAGGATTGGGTATCTTGTACGAGCGCTCCATTTCGAAGTCAAAGGCGCATGAGAATTGACCTGTTGTGCAGAGGAAGAACCATGCAGATTTCTTCCGATATCTGTTCCTCCAATAGGTATATGATAGGAGCAGAGATTTCCATTTTGTGCATACACTGGGAAACTGCATTGTGCAGGAAACCAAATCAAGATCCTTTCAATCATTTCTTCGGGAAGCCCACTCCATAGGTTCTCTACCTCTAATTACAGGCAGGCTGCAGGTATAATCTGCTTCTCGCTTTTCATCGGTTTGCACTAACTATTTTCAGACTGCACTGCACCTTTACCATTAGCAATGAAAACCGAGCAATAAATATATCCAGAAAACATTAACCGTAGGCAATATTATGCAAGAGGTCAGACTAGTGTTGTCAATCGTTTGGCTAAAAACTAAAATGAGTATTACACGGAAAACAAGATGTGTAGACAGAATTCTATATTATGAAACTGAAACTCAAAAGCCAGCAAATACTACATGAATGGTTGTGATGAAAATGGCTCAAACCATTGGATTTACATGACAATAATAATCCCACTACATGGAGTTGAACTAAAATGGATTCAAAGAAACCATGGATTTAAACACATACAATCACACTGCAAAATGAATTAAAACAAT
This sequence comes from Pseudotsuga menziesii, assembly GCA_001517045.1. NCBI lineage: Eukaryota > Viridiplantae > Streptophyta > Pinopsida > Pinales > Pinaceae > Pseudotsuga > Pseudotsuga menziesii. The sequence continues at coordinate 2,568 of LPNX010176351.1, read as the reverse complement.
CCCCTTGAGAGCTAAAACCTTCCAAAGGCATGGAAGAATCCCAAGCATTAAAAATTTCATGGAATAATGGAAGGCAGAATTCGAAAATATATAGTAATTATTTGGTTCAAGTTACCAATGGATCCCTCATTTCAGTCCAACGATGAAGTATTATTTTGTATTGTAATTCGAAAATAAATTTTCTAATAGGTTAAAATAAAATAATTTAATATGGGGGAGATGTTGTAATCTTCCTATCTAACAAAACAATAAAAAATATAAAAATTTAATTAGTAGTAAAAAAAATATGTGGGTTAAGAAAAAAACACAAAATTATCCGCAAAAAAATGTTGGCCTTGCATGTGATTTTAAAACCATGTGCAAGGCATTTTGAACAACCCATGGTTTTATTGTACATGGTTTATGAAGCTTTGCACATAAACCATGTACAAGGACTCCTAAACAACCCATGATTGTAGGAGGGCCTTGCATATGGTTATAAAACCATCTGTGGAGAAATGATGCAATTTTTTTCCTAACAAAATAAAAAATAATAAAAAATATTATATTTCGGCCATAAATAATATTAAATATTAATAATAAAAATATTAAATGTGGACCTTAAATAAAATGATGTGTCTTTTGGTTTGAATCAAATCAATGGATACCTAAGAAGAGGTTTGCACCTTGATAGATTTGATCCATCTCAGCGCTTGATAGAGCCTAGGATGTGGATCTACGCTGGTTTACTTCTAGTTTTAAAGCATAAAGTAGCGTTATTCTACTCTGAAACTATAGAGAAGGAATTGTGATTTGAATTTTAAATGCTAATTAGAGTGAACCCTCTTTCACAAGTATGAAACCTAACTAAATAAAAAGATTCACAAAACAGTTATGCCATTCAAATGCTATGGCAGTTTGCGGCGAGCCTTTAGATAGTTTGTGGATATAATTGTCGGAATGCATCTTCCTCTTCAAGTGAGTACTAAGAAAGAAACAAATCTTGATATCTTTCATAGCGTGCTTTAATCTTAAAGAATGATTCTCATGTTCATACGACAGCAAAAGCATATCTCGGACGTGATGTAGCGGATGCTGTGATCACAATTTGTTGGGTGGATTTTCTTTACTTGGAATTAGACAGCCAAAAGTGGAGTGCCAAAGCATAAACTGGAATGCTGCATAAACTGGAATGTAGCTGGATCCTATGGATATATTGCTCCTGGTATGTATTCTTATATCTTGTATTGAATTCATGTGCTATTAAAAATGGTTTAGAAGAAACTTCAAAATCAAGATTTTCAACAATGGTTTGGGAGCAACAAAAGTGATCATAATCGTCTTTTTTTTGTGAAGCTTCTAGGCTTGAGAGCTTGCAGCTCTTTCTGCATCTCACAAGCTTAGTCTGCAATGAAGTTATCGAGGCATAAAATGTTGCCTGCTGGAATAATAATAGACATACGAGGGACTGCATAATTGGGTATCTTATGCCAGTGCTCCATTTCAAAGTTGAAGGCACATGAGAATTTACCTATTGTGTAGAGGAAGAACCATGCAGCTTTCTTTCAGTATTTGAGGCAGTGGTATTCCTCTTTAGTCCAAGCCGTTACCTATTGTACAGAGGAAGAACCATGCAGCTTTCTTTCGGTATCTCAGGCGGTGGTGTTCTTCTTTAGTCGAGGCCGACTGAATGTGAGGTATGAGGCGGTGGTGTTCTTCTTAGTCGAGGTTCCTTAGTGTTCTTCTTAGTCCAGGCTCCTTTTTTGGTATGAGCCTTCTTGCACTAGGGAGATCTACCCATGTTCCTAGTGGAATTATAGCTAGATGACCATAAGCACAGTTACAAAGGAATAGATGGCAAACATGGGAGGATCCATAGGTCAAAGTTACAAAGGAATAGATGGAAAACATGGGAGGATCCACACGTCAACAGATGTGAAACATGTAGCCTGCAGCCTGAAAGAAGCTGAATAAGATCGCTAACATTTTATGTTTATAAATTAATGCTATCTTGGAGATAGCATTAATTTAAATGAAAATCATATTAGGTAAAACATATATCTCAATTGGTATTTTTAACCAGAGAAAATTAAATTGGTCTCGATATGAGGCCAAATAAGGCCTCAAAGTTTTTCATTGGTCAAATAAACATAAAACACTACAAACATAATATAAATGATAAAAAATTATCTTAGTTTTTCTTGGTATTGGTGTAGAACATAGGATAAATAATAAAAGCCTGTAATTTATTAGAAACGGCCGCATGCCGATTCATAGAGTCCCTGCATGCCTGTGGCAGGGACTAATAAAGCTTATAACAATTAACAAGTATAGTGTATCATGAATGAACCACCAGGTATCATGAATATATTTTTTTCCCATTCTTTAATTTCCTTTCGCAAAAGCTGGAAGTGGAGAGTTCATAAAAAAATAAATGTATACAATCCTTCGTATTGTTCGAAGTCAAACGCAGTCAATATAGGGATGAAAGCCTGTCGATCCATCCCATCCCAACGAGGCTCTCTGATGAACCAACCATAATCCCACCCAAGCCATCCGCCGGCAGTTAAAGCCATCTAGCAGTTAAAC
>LPNX010176327.1:0-14657 GCA_001517045.1 Pseudotsuga menziesii | reverse complement strand
ATTTGTTCTCTGGTGAGGAGCTCAAGGCCAAGGCCCCACCAGTAGAACCCTGTATGTGATTTCGAAGCTATAGACTTGGGAGACGCGAGACTGGGACACAACTTAAACAACAGACGACCGAATCCACTAGGTTGCATGATGAATTGTTTGGGAGCCATAATGCTTTCTTCAGTATGCAACCTGAAAGACGAAAACATAAGTGAAAAACCCTAGTCCCCTCCTAAAAATTTTTAGGTGAAAATTTAATAATGCAAGGGCGTGACAAGAACTAGGAGAGTGGACGGATTCCACTGAGGAATTGTAAGAAAAAAGAAGAAGGTTAAAAGAATTATAAATATATGTGCTCATACATTTATAATAATAACTATCCATGTATTAAAGGAAAAGGATAGATTAATTCTTTATAAAAAGAGACATAAAGTATTAAGTCCCTTAGACATTAATCCCTTTTATAAAGAGGACATGAATTTATATTACTATAAAATCTAAGGGGCTGGATTAATTCTTTCTAGAGATAATGAAGACAGATTAACTCTGTTGACATGAATCAATATATCATAAGAAAAAGGAAAACACTGATAGGTCACATCTTCTTATTAAAAGGGCATGAATGAATAATTATTATAGGGAAAGGAAGGATTAATTCTTTTAGTTAAAAAAATAATAACATGAATTTTTAATTAAGATCCTCTTTCTTTTTGTGCCTTAAATCTGGGCTTAATTGAAGGACAAGTTCAGCTTGAATGAGGGAAATAAATCCTCCCTGAACCCTGACAGCCGTGGCCAAAGTTTAGGGCACAAACGGTAGCCATAATATTGGGAAATCTCAACCTAAAATCCTCCAAAGAATTCGCAACGGCCAAATGCTTTGTTTAGCAATATTGTCTGAGGTAAGTGGGAGAGGATGGCCTTATTGAAATAAGTGAGTATATATATATATATATATAATAGGGCATGGCAGATCCTCAGAGGCGACTCATCAATTGATCGAATAATCGGAGGCACGGGCATCCTTGCTATATGCAATTTAAATTTTGCTTCAGCTTCCTATTTTCCATTGGATGGTCCAATTTGTTATCTCAGTATATGCATTATTTTTTATATGCCTTTGTTAAGCTTTAAAACTACACCTAGCTAAGGCGCAAACCCTAGCATATCATATGGAAGATTCAGCATGCGCTTATGGTTTTCTTACGCCTTTTTTTTGTTTGAAGGTTATGCCCAATCAGAGCATGAACCTTATCTAGCTTAAGCCATGACCATTTCTTTATTTTTACTCTGTATACTAGTGTGTTGTAGACACTTTTAGCCGTGACTTTACGTGACTATCTAGCTTGAGCGATGACCTTGTGTTGCTACTTGGCTTGAGCCGTGACCTCCCGCTAGCTGTTAGATGAGGGCCATGACCCCCTGTATGCTACTGGGTTGATTTATAACTTGTGTTGTTCCTCAACCGAGCTGCGATCTGTGCTTCAGCTGGGCCTTGGCTTGTATACTACTCCTAGATGAAGTCGTGACTTCCTTATGCTGGACGCAGCCTCATGTTTATCTAGCGAAGATGAATCTGTATTTTAACCTATCTAATTTCTATCCAATCAGGTGTATCGGATATTGTGTTAATTTCGTTGTCAATCAGAGTGGTAATGACTTACTTTCTCGCAAGAAGAACATTCTTGTTTACATTCATGGTAGTTGAGAGGTTGGGTGCGTGGCATCCTTCACCTTGTATCCATGATTTAATTGAAACATCCTCCCATTTCACCTCGTGAGTGATTGAATCAGTCCGATCGTAATCATGAGCTACAAGCACCATGACATTTTCTCATTTGGGCCATGGATTTCTAGAGCTACCACTCTGAACTGTGATTCCTTTTTGGGTGGGTCGTGGCTTTGTACACTACTGTACGTTTGGGTTTGGGTAGTTAACTTAATAATAATTAATAAGGAATTATGATATGCCTTAATAATAGTGAACATGAGCATTTTTGTTTTAATAAGATGCTTATAAAATCTACGACTCGCCTTAATATGATTAATCATAGTTATTAAACAGCTATTTGCTTTATTAAAATTTACTTAAAGACTACTGATAGTCTTGACGACAGTGAAATAATAAAATGCTTATAAAATCTGCGACTCACCTTGATATGATTAATCATAGTTATTAGACAGCTATCTGTTTTATTAAAATTTACTTAAAGACTGCTGATAGTCTTGATGACTGTGAAATAATAAAATCCTTATAAAGTCTGTGACTTGCCTTGATATGATTAATCATAGTTATAAGACAGTTATTTCTTTTATTAAAATTTACTTAAAGACTGCTGATAGTCTTGATGACTGTGAAATAATAAAATCCTTATAAAGTCTGTGACTTGCCTTGATATGATTAATCATAGTTATAAGACAGTTATTTCTTTTATTAAAATTTACTTAAAGACTTCTAATAGTCTCGATGAAATTGAACGTAGGTGTTTGACTTAAAAAAAACTCCTTATAAAGTCTGTGAATGGCCTTGGTAATATTGAACATAGATATAAATATGGATATCTATATTAACGATTTGAGAATAGATATAAGGACGAATGTGTCACACTAAGGTTGTTTACTAAAAGGCAATAAGGAGCAATAGGAATCCAATTATAGTATCTGGAATTGCATACGGGTTTATGAGGATGAGTTAGTTTTGAACATAGAACTAACTTTGTCCACATGGGTATGCGACATAAAGCTAATATTAATAATTAGTTTGTATGGGAGGTAACTCTAGCTTCTCTTTGAAAGGATTGTTCATTGAATCCAGTGGTAGGGATAATGAAATACTCTGTGAGGAGTACTTGAATTTTAAACCAAAGATGTGTAGGAAACATAGTTGTTGCGGATTGTAACAGCCCTTTTGGAAAATAATATTACATGACACTAAGGATTGGTGGATGTAACCTCGAGTTTGGGGTGAACCACGTACATCGCTTTCTCTGTGTGATTGGTTCTTGTGTTTTGTGTTTTATTGATTTGCATTAAATAATATTGCTCATATATGTTCATGATGTTAAGAAAGATTGATCATATATGTTGAAATTCATGATGTTAAGAAATATTGCTCATATATTTTGAAATTCATGATGTTAAGAAGAATTGTTTATGCATAGTGATTTAACACTTTAAGACTAGTTTGCAACATGATGGATATTCAGATTTCAAGTCCTTTAGAATTTACATAAAGTACCAATTATTGCAATGTGTATGTCTGCCCCCTTCTATGTTTTGAACAGAATTCTTTCTTTGAGATACAAATAAATTGTAATGCCATATATGTTGAGCTGCAGTGAAGGGGAACGTATTACTTAGTTGTTACTTTAATAAGGATAAGTAAGATTTAAGGTACTTGAAAAATAGAAATCTCCTTAGCAGTACATAGTTACAACAAAAACCTCGGTTGGGTTTTTAGTATTCTTTCTTAATGAAGTACCTCAAGTATTTTTCAATGATAGGATTACAAGGATAAACTTTAAACTTAGTCTTGATTCTTGATGTTTTGATGAATGAATTACAAGTGGCATTTTCATCATTTACCAGTCCTAAGGATAACTATTCCAAGCCATAGATAGTACTAAATGGAATGTATTTTGCATGATTGATTTTCTGACCAGGAGAACGGATGTAAGTCGTCGAATGATTGTTTTTCCATGTGTACAGATTGACCTTATCGAATTGGATTGAACATGTTTCATATGACACTAACAGGATTGATTCTTTTTGTAGTAGCAGTGAAGTGAAAAAATTACCATTTTCACACCTAATGGCACTGAGGGATAGGAGGTACACTACATATGGTATCAGAGCCCAAGTCACAACACTTGGGCCTAAATGGGAAGAATGTAAATCACAAGGTACAGTTGAGAATCTAATTATGGAAGGGAAAGAGATGAAAAGGTAATAAGGTAAATAATAATTTGGTCGCTTGAGTCATTTATGATGAAGGGGTGGAATGCAAGTTGTGGTCTACAACTTTTATAAAGTCTCATATGCTGATTTGAGTGAATTCATTCAGTTTTATTCATGTCTGCACTAACCATGAAACTCTTCCCAGATAAATTAAATGAAGACAACTGTGGGTGAATTGACGAACGAGTCATCATAAGTGAGATAAGTACCCTTTTTATGGTTCCTGAATACAACTCAGGTAGAGTTAACATTAGTGAAATAAAGTCTTAGTAAGTACAAGATGTATTTATGTAGGACCCTTACAATAAAGTGTTTGGACTACCAAAAAGATGGTGCTTGTCCATTTTTGAATTTGGGGAGAATGGATCCAATTAAAACAAATGTATAAAAAGAGACCAAATATATTTAACCCCATTGATTTACGTTAAGGAGAACAATTCCTAATTTAATGTATAATCTACCCTCGACATTTCAAAAGTACTAGAATTTGAGTGGCATATCATACATGACTCTACCTCCATGCATGATGTTGTAATATATGTTATTTTAATATGACAAACTGTAGTTACTAGAGATACTCCGATATAATGGACATTGGTTAACATAAATCACAATGCAGTTAATTGTCGCTGAAAGTTATTTGAGAAATTAATGACTTCTTATAATATCAAGCAATCTTACCGGAAAAGGAACTTGGTAATTTTAGGGTTTCCTTGTGAAAACAATTGAAATGGTTTGAAAGTAAATGCAATGAATGCCTTCTAAAGTTAGACTACTTTGGTTCAAATTGAATTGCGTCTTTATGAAATCGAACTACCTTGGTAGAAGAAAAGGAGTATGGAACATATAAGCGACTTAATGAATTAAACTCGATGAAGTATAACCAGAATCGAAAGGGCTTAGAGATAAGTGGTAAATAGTCTTATTTGACAAAACTATAACATGGCAGAAAATCCTTTCATTTGTTTGTTGGCAAGAAATTTCTTCTCTAATGGTTATGTTATATGTGCTAACAACTCAATTGTAGGTTCATGGTAAATTTTGTGAAGACAGGATGGTACCGGTGTAAAGAGCTCATGTTGAATATCTAGAATGTTACCGTTGCTGAATTAGGGAAGCACGACATTGATAATTTAGAAATTGATAAGATGATCGATCTGAGACAAGGTGATGAGTATCCTCTTAAAACATTAATTACGAAATTAACAAGGTTGTCATGCACAGGTAATTTTCTGGTACATCAAGATGGATGTTATCAAGGGGTAAGTACATCTCGCACATACTTTGATTATTATAACAAGTATGCACAGGAATAGATACATGAGATATGCGAAGCATCATGGCTGCAATTTATGAAGATAATCATCATTCTCGAACTCTAAAAAATTTTTACCATGATAATTGTGACCTATTACCTCTCTACGATAATTGCAATGGGTTGATTAAGGAAAAATGGTATTTTAAGCCTACTGTTAACCTCAATGAACATTGTCCATGCAAAATATTTACCAGTGTATGCATAGATGGCTACCAAGGAAGGTGCCTACCCAAAAGATGAGTCCTGTTGATATTTATACTATTCCTCTAAAAAGATACTAATAGGCAGATAGAACTAGTTATCGCTTAATATTCTTACCTCTCTAAACTTATCACTCATTATTGTCACATAAGATTGAAGTGCCCCTTCACTCGTAACTATCCCAAGATATATGAGTAGAGATGTACGATTGCTATTAGTATTTGAAAATGATATACTAACAATGCAGGGTTATGCAAGGAATTCTATCAGCCGGTATTGACGGCTAGTAAAAATATTCACTGGTTTAAACCATAAGTTTAGAAATGAGTGATGATTTTACTTATTGTCGAATTTTGAGGTTTTATAAACCAAGGATTGACTATGGATTATGATGTTTATATACTGACATTGCAGTATTTTACCTGGATTATAACCGTGGTCATGATCCACGTACACTATGGTATATAAATCCACTTGCATATACAAGATTGCGCTCGATGGCTCAGAAACGAGTAAGGAGTTATTTTGGATGATTCACAGGGTGGTATGAATCATAAACAGTGGTAAAATTGCTGCAACTTATGCTCATGATTAATTAATGAAATTATGGTTTATCAATGAATGATTTGACTAACCATGTATTCGATTCATGCATCAGGACAATAAGAGTAAAGTCATGAAAGCACCAAGGAGTGTGCGTTGCAATAAGCAAGGTTAAAATTTATACTAATACAAACAAGGAAAAACTTTAGATGTTGTAGGAGCACCGTGGTGTTAGGAAAGTGATTGCCGCATGAGCACACTGGTGTTAGGAAAACGATTGCTGCGTGAGCACATTGGTGTTAGGCTTACGGTGTGGCAAAAGACCTAGGCAAAAATTGGACATATGGAAGACATGACACTGTTTGATGTCACTGAGGGGAAAAATTTTAACTAGTGGTTAAAAGAGAGAGTAACCTCAGAAAATTGTTGTAAGTCCACACAAGAACGGAAAAGGAAACTCAAGGGAGTTTGGAAAACATAACGAATGTAAAACGATTAAACAAAATTCCAAGTAATTAGACTATTACATGCTTAATGTGTAATGTGATAAAAACTGACACCCAAAGGATAGTAATCATGTTTTTATTGATGAATCAATTGCATTATGGAAATAATTGGGTATCATGATAGCAATAAAAAGCTAGAAAGCACTCCATAAATTGTAACTATGATGTTTCACAGAGAGCTTTTGCCTATGTTTTTAAGATGAATTATAAATTCATGACGTAAGTCTACTAAATAAATTTTTGGGAGACCAAAATTGTTGCAGGAAATTGTAGGTCTTGAACGACGGGGACTTGAGAAGTACCGAAGGATATTTTAGGATTCAAAACAAAGAGATTAAAAGAAGAAAAGACGATGAAGAAAAAGGGAAAGTCGGTTAAAGAAAATGCTGGAACACCGAGGACGGTGTTATCTTAAGGGGGCAAGGATGTAACATCCCTGTCAAATTGCCTTCGAATATTTATAACTTCTGAATGTATTTGTTCTTTGGTGAGGAGCTCAAGGCTAAGGCCCCACCAGCAGAACCCTGTATGTGATTTCCAAAGCTATAGACTCGGGAGACGTGAGACTGGGACACGACTTAAACAACAGACAATCGAATCCACTAGGTTGCATGATCAATGGTTTGGGAGCCATAATGCTTTCTTCAGTACGCAACCCGAAAGACAAAAACGTAAGTGAAAAACCCTAGTCCCCTGCTAAAATTTTTTAGGCAAAAATTTAATAATGCAAGGGCGCGACAAGAAGTAGGAGAGTGGACGGATTCCACTAAGGAATCAGGAGAAAAAAAATAAGGTTAAAAGAATTATAAATATATGTGCTCATACATTTATAATAATAACTATCCATGTATTAAAGGAAAAGGATAGATTAATTCTTTATAAAAAGAGACATAAAGTACTAAGTCCCTTAGACATTAATCACTTTTATAAAGAGGACATGAATTATTATTACTATAAAATCTAAGGGATGGATTAATTCTTTCTAGAGATAATGAAGACGGATTAACTCTGTCGACATGAATCAGTATATCATAAGAAAAAGGAAAACAATGATAGGTCACATATTATTCTTAAAAGGGCATGAATGAATAATTATTATAGGGAAAAGAAGGATTAATTCTTTTAGTTAAAAAAAAATAACATGAATTTTTAATTAAGATCCTCTTTCTTTCCATGCTTTAAATATGGGCTTAATTTAAGGAGAAGTTCATCTTGAATGAGGGAAATAAATCCTCCCTAAACCCTGACAGCCATGGCCAAAGTTTAGGGCACAAACGGTCACCATAATCTTGGGAAATCTCAGCCTAAAATCCTCCCGACAATTCGCAATGGCCAAATGCTTTGTTTAGCAATCCTGTTCGAGGTAAGTGGGAGAGGATGGCCTTATTGAAATAAGTGAGTATATATATATATATATATATATATATATATATATATATAGGTAGAGGGGAAGGGAGGCACAAGGGGGCTTTTGGAAAAGGTTGGGAAAGTGTTGGATCCCGTAGCATTGTTTGGAGTATAGATAGGGCATGGAAGATCCTCAGAGGCGACTCATCAATTGATCAAATACTCGGAGGCACGGGCATCCCCGGTATATGCAATTTAAATTTCACTTCAGCTTCCTATTTTCCATTGGATGGTCCAATTTGTTATTTCAGCATGCACTTATGGTTTCCTTATGCCTTTTTCTTGTTTGAAGGTTACGCCCAATCAGAGCATGAACCTTGTCCAGCTTAATCCATGACCCTTTCTTTATTTTTACTCTGTCTGCTAGTGTGTTGTAGACACTTTTAGCCATGACTTTACGTGACTGTCTAGCTTGAGCGATGACCTTGTGTTTCTACCCGGCTTGAGCCGTGACCTCTCGCTAGCTATTAGATGAGGGCCATGACCCCATGTATGCTGCTGGGTTGATTTATAACTTGTGCTGCTCTTCAACTGAGCTGTTATCTCTGCTTGAGCTGGGCCGTGACTTGTATACTACTCCTAGATGAAGCCACGACTTCCTTATGTTGGACGTGGCCTCATGTTTATCCAGCCAACATGAATCTGTATTTTAACCTATCTAATTTATATCCATCCAGGTGTATCAGATATTGTGTTAATTCGTTGTCGATCAGAGTGGTAATGACTTACTTTCTTGCAAGAAGAACATTATCATTTACATTCATGGTAGTTGAGAGGTTGGGTGTGTGGCCTCCTTCATCTTGTATCCATGATTTAATTCAAACATCATCCCATTTCACCTCATGAGTGACTGAATCGTTCTGATCGTAATCATGAGCTACAAGCACCATGATGTTTTCTCATTTGGCTCGTGGCTTTCTAGAGCTGCCACTCTGAACTATGATTCATTTTTGGCTGGGCCGTGGCTTTGTACACTACTGTACGTTTGGGTTTGGGTAGTTAGCTTAAAAATAATGAACAAGGAATTACGATATGCCTTAATAACAGTGAACGCGGGTGTTTTTGTTTTAATAAGATGCTTATAAAATCTGCGACTCGCCTTGATATGATTAATCATAGTTATTAGACAGCTATTTGCTTTATTAAAATTTACTTAAAGACTGTTGATAGTCTTGACAACAGTGAAATAATAAAATGCTTATAAAATCAGCGACTTGCCTTGATATGATTAATCATAGTTATTGGACAGCTATTTGTTTTATTAAAATTTACTTAAAGACTGCCGATAGTCTGTGACTTGCCTTGATATGATTAATCATAGTTATAAGACAGTTATTTCTTATATTAAAATTTACTTAAAGACTGCTGATAGTCTTGATGACAATGAATGTAGGTGTTTGACTTAATAAAACCCTTATAAAGTATGCAACTGGCCTTGGTAATATTGAACATAGATATAAAGACGGCTATCTATCTTAACGATTTGAAAATAGATATAAGGACGAATGTGTCACACTAAGGTTGTTTACAAAAATCCAATAAGGAGCAATAGGACTCCGATTATAGTATCTGGAATTGCATACGGGTTTATGAGGATGAGTTAGTTTTGAACATAGGACTAACTTTGTCCACATGGGTATGCGGCATAAAGCCAAGATTAATAATTAGTTTGTATGGGAGGTAACTCTAGCTTCTCTTTGAAAGGATTGTTCATTGAATCCAGTGGTAGGGATAATGAAATAATCTATGAGGAGTACTTGAATTTTAAACCAAAGACGTGCAGGCAACAGATTTGTTGCGGATTGTAACAGCCCTTTTGGAAAATAATATTACAAACGCTAAGGATTGGTGGATGTAACCCTGAGTTTGGGGTGAACCACGTACATCACTTTCTCTGTGCGATTGGTTCTTGTGTTTTGTGTTTTATTGATTTTCATTAAATAATATTGCTCATACATGTTCATGATGTTAAGAAAAATTGCTCATATATGTTGAAATTCATGATGTTAAGAAATATTTCTCATATATGTTGAAATTCATGATGTTAAGAAGGATGTTTATGCATCGCGATTTAACACTTTAATACTAGTTTGCAACATGATGGATATTCAGATTTCAAGTCCTTTAGAATTTACATAAAGTACCAATTATTGCAATGTGTATGTCTGCCCCCTTCTATGTTTTGAACAGAAGTCTTTCTCTGAGATACACATAAATTGTAATGCCTTATATGTTGAGTTGTAGTGAAGGGGAACATATTACTTAGTTGTTACTTTAATAAGGATAAGTAAGATTTAAGATACTTGAAAAATAGAAATATCCTTAGCAGTACATAGTTACAATAAAAACCTCGGTTGGGTTTTTAGTATTCTTTCTTAATGAAGTATCTCGAGTATTTTTCAATGATAAGATTGCAAGGATAAACTTTAAACTTAGTCTTGATTATGATGTTTCGATGAATGACTTACAAGTGGCATTTTCATCATTTACCAGTCCTAAGGATAACTATTCCAAGCCATAGGTAGTATCAAATGGAATGTATTTTACATGATTGATTTTCTGACAAGGAGAACGGATGTAAGTCGTCGAATAACTATTTTTCCATGTGTACAGATTGACCTTATCGAATTGGATTGAACATGTTTCATCTGACACTAACAAGATTGATTATTTTTGTAGTAGCAGTGAAGTGAAAATTTTACCATTTTCACACCTAATGGAACTGAGGTATAGGAGGTACACTACAAGATACATCATATGAATGGTGTTCAATCACAAAGTCTATGACTATTTCATGATCAGCATTGTTAAGAATATTATGTTAAAGTTACAGGTAAATTTTTCAAAGAAGGATAAATTGTAAAGGATTGTTAGAGAAATGAAAATGCATAAAAGATCCTTTTAATAGTATATGGATTTCCAAAAAATGTGTGTAATTGATAGGTGTGCAGGTATACCTTTGAAGCAAGAATGAGTTCTATACGAAAGTCTTAACAATAGTTCATGTAGTTGTATTGCAATTACACAGGTTGCCTTAAATACAAAGGAGGATCAATTACTTGATGGTTATAATTTCTTAGATAAATTAAAATGGCCTTGAAAGCGAGAGTTGTTATAAATCTTGGGAAGAATTGTAATAGTAAGCTGTACTACAGTAAAATTTTGATACTTTGGTTATTGCACGTTGTCTATTCCTGGATAATAATTTTTGTTGATGGATTTGCATTATGATTATAGTGTATATTGTTATCTCTCACCAGTCATAAAGATAGTCACTTGAAGGTTTAAGTGCTTTTTCAGAAATTAAAATAATTAATTTGATTTTACTAATTTAGGTTTGTTACACATACTTTAAGTAAAATGCCGCTGTAAATATCCATCCTAACCTAATAAAAAAAGTATGGATGTGTTTGATAGCATTAGGAGACTAGGAAATTAATGCGACTAAGAATGATTAGGGACGAATTTACTAGGGGGAAGGTTAAAACGACAAGTGAATCCTCTAGAATTATATGCAGAATAACAATTCCCTTGATGAACTAAGCTTGATGAGGTCATCCTAAGATGAAGTAACTCGCAAATAGGTTGATTTCTCCACTAACAAGTTTTGGGTCAGTATGTTCCTCATTTGGTATCAAAGAAAGGACATTTTCATTAATTTTGGAATACTTGTTTATGCTATTAAGTGCCAAGAAGACATCCCTATAATTTTTAATTAAGAAGTTGAAAGCTCCTCTTGAAGAAAATTACCGTCAAGGATATTTTTTCCACTAAAAGTGATCTACACAAAAGTGCCAATAAGGTATTTTAATACATGGATAAGTATATATTCATATATTAAACATTCTCTTATGAATAAACTAATGAATAAAAAGGAGTTATAAATACTTGAACAAAGGTTCTTATAGGGGATTTATGCATAAGTATTGGAAAATTAAATATGGGAAAGGCACATAAAAGTTTGGGCGTTAATATTTATATATTTAGGATAATATAAAATTTCACTCTCATTTCAAGAGAGAGACTTCTTTAGAATCAAGGGAGGAATAACTCTATAAATAGAAATATTACTGTTATTAATTTAGGGGGAATTACATCTAAAGTATTTACAATCCCAAAATAGAATTTAATTATAGAGTAAAAAAAATTGAATGTTACTGCAGTAAGAGAAATTTGAAGTGGTATTTTACTAAAATATAGTGTTGGGATGGTGCATGCCTCTAATTCATTACTACACCTCTAGAAATAGGGAGTCTACCTCAGTAAAAACAATGACATTTTTAGTGCAAAGACTTACTCAATTATATGCACACCATTTGGGTAATCATTTGCTTCGTGGGTTATTTAATGGCATTATCGGTTCTCTTCAAGGGGGGGGGGGGCATGGTGCGAAGGAGTTTTCATTATTGTATGCCATTTAGATGTGGAGAATGGTTTTGTTGGGGAGAGAAAGACCCCATAAAGGAGCTTTTTCTGCGTGTTTTCTTACCTCTCCTGAAAAATTGCTCCATGCGTTATTGATCTCTAATGAAGAATGGCTTCTTGTGTTTTCATTTATGCTGAATAATTGCTTCTTGCTTTCTGATTCCATATTGGAGTAGATATTTTTATCTAAATTTTTCTGATTTATGATTGCTGGTATGGATTGATCTATCATTCTTGGCAAGATTTGGTTGCAACGATTGAAGGTGAGGCTAGGAGAGCCTCACCTCTCAATGGAGAAACCTAAAAGAACACTTAGAACCAAAACAATATTCAGAAAACCTTAAACCATGTAAGACACTAGAGTGGCACAAGAAAAGTTAAATGCTTCATTAGGAGGCCAGATGCCTTTTTATAACAACTATAAAGGGACCTCATTGATGAGGCCAAAATGAGCACAATAAATGCTGCTCATTATTTATACTAATATCTAATATATATACTTAATACATTGTTGAATACATAATGGGGAGTGTGGGCCTCCCATATAGCCCATTCCTCCCGGTTTAAGTGGAAAGCGTCCCTACTTTCCTGCCTCCCGATTTAAGTTGGAAGCCATGCTTGCAAAGAAGAGATGCCAAAGGTTGAAGAGGTGCTAAGATTTGTTTCAATTTGATGAAGATCTGGACGGTGTGTAGATGGTATAAGATGTGAGAAGGTGGGGGATGCCAATGATGCTACTCTTATCATATTTATTGTAAATAAACTAGAGGGAGAGATCTGTATGTTTTTAGATGTGTGAACCTCTTCTCTTGCAAGATGGGAGCAGGTGGGGATTCGTATATCATTGTTTTTCATCATCTTGCTGTGAATAAAATAGAGGGAGAGATATATATTGATTTAGATCTATGAAGATGCTCTCTTGGTGGTGGATATCTATGCACCCTTGGGGCTAGGAGACATGTGTATCCACTCACAAATGAACTGATACTGAAACCCTCACAAGGGTGTGATTTGGATTGATACAAAAATATTTTAGCTACCTCGCACTCCATCAAGGTCTTCTCTGCAAATAAAATTTTGTAGAGTACTACTGGAGGATTGTGCAAATAACAAAAATGGAACAAAATTGTGCAAAGTGCTATAGAGTACTACAAAAATTGAATTGAAAGAGAACCCACTAAAAAGAGAACTAATACTGCTGCAAAGTAAATCTGAACCAAAAATGCGAGATCACTGCTGGGCTTGGAATAAGGGGAATGGATCCCTATGGAAAGGTTGTGGAATCCTGTGCCATGTTAAATATGGCTTTCTCAAGAATGCAAAATGAACTTCTGCCAATTGTCGAATATGCTATGTTGAATATGGATTTGCTAGAGAGTGCTTCTCATTGGTGAGCGATAGTTGTTGATACTATGGGGCTGAGCATTTCTAACTACTGTGGAGGCACATGGAACCCAACATGTCCTGGAAAATAGTCCTCGAAGAGACATGAGGTACTGTTGTAAAATACTAATAGGAATGATGGATGGTGGCATCCAAAAGAACGAAAGGTTGGTGTACAAACATGCTTTTGTTGTACAAAGCAATGTAATTAATAGTCCTACAAAGTTTAGTGAAAAACCCATGAGGATGTTATAAAAAGCAATAGAAGTCTGAGAACACCACATTGTGTTATAGATATTTTCACCCCACTATCTTCCAAAACAAGGTCAAGGCCAAACCAATAAAGGGGAGTGTCAATGGACAAACACACTATAAAATGCAACCCAGAAACAAGGAGAAACAAAGGGCAAGTCAATAATATCCAAAACAGACCCAGGCAGTGCCAAAGGAGACTCAGCAACTAACAGCATTCACCCAGCAACCCACTATCTTCCAAAACAAGGTAAAAACCAAGGTATACGCGACTGTTCACAGTAAACCCGCGTGTATACGCGGAAATCCTAGAGAAACCCGCGTGTATACGCGACTGTAAACAATAAACCCGCGGACAGGAAGAAAAAGGTGCATAAAACAAGGCAAACAGGCAGACTGAGACAAACTTTACTCCAATCAGACTCTACCAGGTATACATGCCCCCAGTCCCGACACCGAAGCAAGAGAGAAAGAGCAATTCAAATACATTGAATGCCAAGAAAATCACCCCCAAAGGACAACTAGGAAGTCCCCAGCAGAGTCGCCAATTCTGTTCCAAAACAAGGTAAAAACCAAGGTATACATGCCCCCAGTCCCGACACCGAAGCAAGAGAGAAAGAGCAATTCAAATACATTGAATGCCAAGAAAATCACCCCCAAAGGACAACTAGGAAGTC
>LPNX010176296.1:8683-20006 GCA_001517045.1 Pseudotsuga menziesii | reverse complement strand
CACTAATTACATTATATCATCTCATTGTAAAGTGAAAAAGGGCAGAACTCAGACACCGCGCACGTGAAAAAAATGAATGATTGTTGAAGAATTCCTGTAGATTTACCTTTGGGAAAGACCTAACGACATTCTTTGAAGGTTATTTTTGGATTCTTCATTCTTCTAGAGGTTTGTCTTTGAGATGAGAATTTAACCATAACATGCGATTTCTATGTTTCTGGATGTTAAATTATGAGCTCTGGAAAGATATTTTTTACTTATAGAATCATCTTCTTTGGAAGGTTTGCAAATAGATTAGTACTGTATGCACATTATTGTGCATGCTAGGGTGTGTAGGACTAGAACATTTTTGTAAAAAATTGATGTTTTCATATGAAAACTTAAATCCGATAATGTTTTTTTTCTTGTTTTGATCAGGTTGCCTTCGAATTTAAGAGGGAAACATTTCTAATTTTTCAAAATTAGAAGAGTGAGTCTATAGTTTTTGCTAACATACATCTTGCGAAGTAGTTGTCCAAAAAATTCAGTGTAGTAAGGAAGATTTTATTGATTTTTTTTGGTATAATACTGCAATCAACATATTGAGAAAGATGGACATCAGTTTGCTGTTATGACTTTATATAACTCATACAGTTACTGAGCAGGAGGGTTTCAAGACAGTGGGTTGATAGATTGTTTTTTACTAAATTTTGATTTAAAAGAAAATTTGTTGTTTTAACAACTATACTATGGTCTTCAAGTCATTAGAAGTACTCATCTTTGGAATTGAATGCTTGTATATATATTATGAGCTAAAATGCTTAAATTTGGATTTCCTTTGAGTGATGCAAGAGGAAAGCAGACAAGGGGAGGGTTAAGGCTAAGTTTAATGATTGTCACAATGCTTTATCTATCATCTTGGGTGATATGCATTAGTATCTGACAAGTAACATCCCACTCTTCCAATGATGTGGAGTTTTCTTGAAACTAGTCACTTTGTGCTGCTAGGGAAGTATATAAATACAATCTCTTGCAACAAAATTAAAATCCACTCAATGGAATCCAAGATAATCACTTTCGAATGTGTAGAATTCACGACTTAACAAACGTTTGCTATGACATGTGAGAAGAAAGAAAAATTGACGAATACCAAGTTGGAGGGTTAGGCCTTTTGGTATAAGGTATAGCTTATTGTTATTTGTTAGAATACCAAAAAACATTTACAACCCACCCTCGGTGAAAATATTTGAGGATGTTTCCAAAGATTCGACAAGAGAACTTGTCAATAAATAAATAAATTATATATTAATAGATAATAAAAATATATGAATTATAGTTTTATTTAAAATATTAAATATATATTTTTTATAAACATGGTTTTTATAAACATAATAATTGCTTTTATATATTTTTGTTTGGGCCAATGGACACCATTTTTATAGAGAGATTCTACAATGTTTCTTGTTACAGTTGCAAATAAAACAATTTAACAATTTGTATTTTTAAAAAAATGTAAAATCTAAAGTTCAATAAATTAAAACAAAGTATATAATCTATATTTCAATAAATAAAGATTCCCAATTTTTTCCACTAAACCAGCTTAATGATTGAAAACACAATTGACCATAAATATTACAAATTTGTTACCATTTTTCTTTATATTATTTAGTTTTTAAGATTTATATTGTTTCTTTATGATTTATGTTGTTTCTTTTTTTATGATTTATATTATTTCCTTTATGCTTTTTGTTGTTTCTTTTTAAGCTTTTATATTTCTTTTCTCTTTGAGCTTTTTAAGAGTTGAATCCTACAATATTGCTTTTCTTTTAAGATTTTATATTGCTTTTCTCTTTAAGCTTTTCAATATTGCTTTTATATATCTTTTCTTTTAAATTATTTATATTGCTTTTCTAGTTGTTTCCTTTATATTGCTTTTCTTTTCTGGGTTAGTGAATTTCTAAGGATTTGTTCGACCAGCATGGAGCATTGCTAGGTCGCCAATTATTTGCATAGGTATGTATGTTTTCCTCGCTACTGCTGTTGAATTTGTTTTTTATCCTTGATACCTTGTCTTTAAGCAGGTTTCCAGTGAATGGAATTCTGTTACGTGATTTATGGATTCCTCCGGTTTTGGCAGGTCTGGATTTGGAGGCATTTGGCTAGCTTGGTCGCATTTCCACATTGCAGTTTTCGTGTCATTCCAGTTTCTTGATTCTGGTCGATCACCTCCTCATCTCATCTGAATTTGAGGAGGATTTTTAGAGGCTTATGCAAACCGTGGTGGGTATTATTCTCCTCTTACATGTTCTTTACAAATGTATGATTAATTTTTCACTTTTAACACTCGCTATTTTCCCATTTCCATGCATATATATAAATAAAGGAGATGAGAAGGAGATGGGAGTTTTTTTAAGCATATATTGGATTAGATTCCCAAACAAACCGCCTGCATTTAACATTATCAATGCTTTGAAACAGCAAGGCTCTGGTTCTCCATCCATGTTTCTTGGATCACTTGGGACCTACCAGAAATGAGCTAAACCTACCTGACCTATTGGCATGCACATCTATTGTTAATTATGTAATCAATTCTAGGCAGTTTGCAGAGGATAATGAATGATAGAGCTGAAGGGAGATGTCTCTTGCTGCGGTACGGTCATCTGAAGCCACAACCAATTGACCACATTTATGAGGGTAGATTCGCCAGTCAAAAGATCTTCCATGCACAAACCATGGCAATCGTTCAAAGCCCTACCCTCACTCGGTTCTCCAGATCTTTCATTTTTTCAGTAGTATCAACGTTCTTATGCATTAGGATTGAAATGTCTTCCACATAAGCCCATAAGAAAGAGTCCTAAGTCAGAAACTTGGGATCATCTGTGCCGGTAGGGAACAGTTGCAGCTATGGTTTCTTATTATTCTCAGCATTTTCCAACCGCGTTTGAAGATTTTTATAGCGACGAGGCCTTTTGTTTTTTAATTAGGGTGCCTAGTCCTCATTTTTTCCAAATCTGTAAAAATTAGCAATATCCAGTGGCTCAACGAGTACCCTATAGTGAGTGCAATCTCCAGCGTCAAACATGTTCTTTAAGATCTCGTCCCACTAGCCTGAAATCTCCAGCCTCATCAGATTCACTCAGAGGTCTATGCATTCATTCAACAGTAGCAGCATTGTCTCCCTATCAGAGAATTCATTCAACAGTAGTAGCACTATCTTCCCATCAGAGATAAAAACCTATGCATTCATTCAATAACAGCAACACTGTGTGCTCTCCTGTGCCATATGAGAGAAGATCTCTCTTCCATGTGTAAATCCTATCAGGTAATGCAGTATTCTTAATTCATTTCTTTTAATATTTCCTTCAATTTCTAGGGTAGGAAAACATCAGTGGATAATTTCATGTGGATTCTTTTTTGATAGATATTGACAGTCTAAATAGATATTGATGGTCTAAATTCTTGAAATGTGCAGGTGGGTCTACATTTATCGGTTACAATCATTGCACATTTTTGTTGGGCATAGAAGGAATATACAAGCAGGCTGCAACAAACATCAGTTGATAATTAGAATGGTTATTTTTATGTGGATTTTCCTTAGATAGATAATGACGGTCTAAATTATTGAAATGTGCAGGTGGGTCTACGTTGATAAGTTACAATCATTGCACATATTTGTTTCACATAAAAGAATTATACAGGAAAGGTGTAGTGATGTCCAAAGTTATATACTTATTTTGGAGGTCAGCTCATTCAATCATTATAAAAAATTTCGTCGGAAACCTGCAAAATGCAGGCCAAGGATAAGGGTATCTAATCTCACCAACTATTACTTTAAACTTTAAATTATATATTGTAGAGTAATATTTCCATATCACAGACTAATTTTTTACTGAATGGGATACAGTTTTTTAGACATCATTATTTCTTTTCCCACATGTATAATATGTATTACTATTGTGATTTGCAACTTTTGATAAGTCCTTTTGAGATTTTCCATTTGATATGTCCTCTCCGCATTAAATGGTACATTCTCTCTAGGTTTTAGGATCAATATTTTTTATGCAGCAGCAAAGATTACAAACCTCCTTCCTACTTTTTATGCATCAAATTCTAATTATATAGTTATTGGACTAGTAACGTGTTTATGTACTATATTGCTATATTTTTATTAGGTTGTTGCAAGCTATGTTGGTTAATCTAGGTTAATATAGATGACTTGTAATATACTATTTTTGTATTATACATATATTTTATTCTACAAAGAGAAACAAGCTCTCACATACTATTGTCATTATGTCTACCTACCTAGCATGGCCCCAGAAACAAACATAGACAAATTTATATCAAATTTATGTCATTTGTTTGAGATTAATTGTTCAATAAGAGATGTTTGTTTCAGTCAAAACTCAATTTCATGAATCGTGATATGTAGTTTTATATACAAGATGGAAATTGAAGCCACTCGGAGAATGCAATATTTTCTATTCATGGGTATAGGTCTATATGTTAATGAATTTTTCTTCAAGAGCATAAGGCAATTCATGAATTTTTTGTATTATTTTCAGTATGTCAAAAGGTTGCATATTTTTTTAACTTTTTAAAAATATGTAGCAAGAGCGTATGCCAAAATCTTGCATTTTTTTAATTGTATTTTTAAAACCTTTATAAAGTATGCCAAAAAATCAATTGTATATTTTTTATTTCTTTGTAAAGTATGTAAACAATTTTAATTATTTTTGGGTATTTATTAGTTTAAAGACTCCAATAATAATTTCATTTTTTAATCCTATAAACATAAATATGAATATACAACTTCATATGGCATACATCTCTATTCATTCCAATTTTTTTATTAAGGTTTTGAGGGAGGAAATGAGGGGTTGGAGCAAGGAGAGAGGAGGCAGAGGGTGGAGAAGGTGTGGAAGGGAGAGGGGTGGATGAAGAGGAGGAGAAAAGGAGAAGGGGAGGAAGGAGAGGAAGAGGGATGGGGAGTGATAAGGAGGAGGGAGAGGGAGGAGTAGGAAAGAGGTAGAGGAGGAGGAGGAGCGAGGGAGGGTGTGGCAGAGAGGAGGAGGTGGAGTGATGGAGGGTGTGGGGAAAATGAGGAGGAAGAGGGTGGGTAGAGGGGATACATAGGAGGGATGAGGTGGAGGAGGGAGAGAGGAGGAGAAGAGAGGGAGGAGGAAAGGAGTTGGGATGGGAGGAGGAGAAGGAGAGTGAGGACGTGTAGGGGGAAGTGGAGGAGAAGGGAGGGAGGAGGAGGAGGAGGAGAAGGGAGGGGGTGGATGAATGAGAGATTAGGGAGAGGGAGGGGGTGGATGAGGGAGAGAGGAGGAGGAATGGGAGGGGAAGGA
Source organism: Pseudotsuga menziesii (assembly GCA_001517045.1). Lineage (NCBI taxonomy): Eukaryota > Viridiplantae > Streptophyta > Pinopsida > Pinales > Pinaceae > Pseudotsuga > Pseudotsuga menziesii. Next base: position 14,673 of record LPNX010176296.1, on the reverse strand, counting down.
GGAAGGATAGAGGAATATGAGGAGGGAGGGGGTGGCACGAAAACATTTACAGCCCAACCTCATTGAAAATATTTGCCTGTGGCAACCTCTGAATTTTTTTTTTAATTATACAACGCCCTGTCGCATTTCTGACGACTGGTGGCCATGTCTGACGTGGTTTCCAAAGATCCGACAAGAGAAATTGTTGGACCAACGATGAGAAATCATCACAAATTTGACCCCATCCCATCTATTTTTTGACGACCTATGGCCTTGTCCAATAGGGCCACCATAGCTCCAACAAGCGAGACCATCGGACAACCAACAAGCAAGTGTAAAAAATTCAACAAACCGTTCCTCTAATTTGATGACATAATTCTGATTTTTTACAAAAGAACTGTCTAACATTCGATAAAGAGAATTCGTACTTTCGACGAGGATAAGTTGGATTTTTGACGAGGACAAGTCAGAGTTTCGACGAGCAGATGTCGAACATTAGACAACTTAGTGTTGAAATCTTTTGGCTTAGTACGTTGACAAATAATTGGGTATTGGCTTGTCATTGAATATTGAATGTTATGCCACTAATGACAATAAAATTTGAGGTTGTCGAATAACCGACATGGGATTGTTGAATTTTAGACATGGCAGCCGTCGAATTTTGGGCTCAAATTCTGTTGTGGTTTATAGATTGATTAATAGGGGCAAGCTGGAAATCCTTTTAGAAGGAGGATGGACATGTGTCGTTGGTCTATTCCTCTCCTTAGGACATGCCAGATGTCATGATATTTTCCTTATGTCTAAAGACCACCCAATCAGGGGTACTAGTTTGTTATGGTTGGTAGAAATAATGAAGTAACATTTTTTTGAATGAAATTTAGTAAGAAAAATGAATGAAATATTGTGTACAATCGATTGAGATAAACTCATTTGCGTAATGGTTGGAAATATCTTGTCTCAAGAGTGATATTATTGGTACCTCGTCAACATCAATTAATGCACAAAAAAGTGAAAACATTTCACAAAAAATATTTGAACTTGAGTGAGGTGGATAAACAACTTCTCATTTTAATGACATAAACTAAGATGCAATTAATATGATTATAAAGGAATCCATTTAACTGATTAAATATTAATTAATTAAAATAACTATTTTTTCTAATAAATGACCTCAATATGTTACATTTTAAGACTTTCTAGAATCACAACACCATAATCTTATCTCAAAGGATTTAAGTAATTGTAATATGGAAGGGAGATCTTACTCTATGGGCTACCCGTATATTACATTAAGCCTTGTTATCATGATTAATCTTAAAATATTTTTGTAATTTTGCAAATTGTATTACAAATTCTATATCAATAAAAAATAAAAATATATCCATTATAATTTTATTTAAAATATTAAAAATATTATTTATATCTTTTTTTATTAACATGATTTTTGTAAACATAATAATTGCTTTTATATATTTTTGTTTTGGTCAATGGAAACCATTTTTATAGAGATATTCTACAATGTTTCTTCTTACACTTGCAAAAAAAACAATTTAACAACTTGTATGTTAACAAAAATGTATATTTTAAATTTCAATAAATTAAAACAAAATATATAATCTATATTTCAATAAATAAGTATTCCCAAATTTTTTTCATTAACTCCACTTAATAATGGAATAATGGAAAGCACAATTAAACAGAAATATTATAAATATTTTTCCATTTTTCTTTATATTATTTCCTTTTTAAGCTTTACATTGTTTCTTTATGATTTATGTTATTTCATTTTTTAACCTTTATATTGTTTCCTTTTTTAAGCTTTATATTGTTCGCTTTATGTTTTTTGTTGTTTCCTTTATATTGTTTTCTTTATTTTTTTTTTAACTATACAATGCCTGGTCGGATTTTTGACCACTTGTTTCCTTGTTTCTATGTCCTACCAGGTTGCCAAACATCCCACAAGAGTGATCTTGTCTCACCCTTAAACACTTACAAGAGTGATATTATTGGTACCTCGTCAAAATCAATTAAGGCACAAAAAAGTGAAAACATTTCACAAACAATATTTGAACTTGAGTGAGGTGTATAAACAACTTCTCATTTTAATCACATAAGCTAAGATGCAGTTAACATGATTATAAAGGAAGTTATTTTATATTGTCTAAAATTAATATCATAGAAATAGATGTTTACTAGCATGGAAAATATTAAGAGGAAAATTCAATATATGAGATGCTCTCATCAGGTTTCTAATTCTTAATAAAAGAATAAAAACAAAAAAGATCATACAATATTTACTCTAATATAAACCATTTTAGTGATTAAATATTAATTAGTTAAAATACCTAATTTTCTTAATAAATCACCTAAATATGCTACATTTTAAAACTTTCTAGAATCACAACACCATAATCTTATCTCAAGGATTTAAGTAATTGTAATATGAAATGGAGATCTTACTCTATGGGCTATCCTTATGTTACATTAACTATCCTTATGTTACATTAAGCCTTGTTACCATGATTAATCTTAAAATATTTTTGTAATTTTGCAAATTGTATTGTTAAAGAATGAAAGTTTTGACTTCAATGCTCAATATTACAAATTCTATATCAATAAATAATAAAAACATAATTTTATTTAAAATATTAAATATATATTTTTATATCTCCTTTTATTAACATGATCTTTGTAAACATAATAATTGCTTTTATATATTTTTGTTTTGGTCAATGGACACCATTTTTATAGAGAGAGTCTACAATATTTCTTCTTACACTTGCAAAAAACAATTTAACAATTTGTATTTTAAAAAAAATGTATAATCTAAATTTCAATAAATTAAAACAAAATATATAATCTATATTTCAGTAAATAAAGATTCCCAAAATTTTCCATTAACTCCATTTAATAATGGAAAGCACAATTAACAACAAATATTATAAATTTGTTTCCATTTTTCTTTATATTATTTCATTTTGAAGCTTTATATTGTTATTTCCTTTTTTAAGTTTTATATTGTTTCTTTTATGCTTTTTGTTGTTTTTTAAGCTTTTATATTTCTTTTCTCTTTAAGCTTTTCAAAAGTTGAGACCTACACTATTTCTTTTCTTTCTAAAGTTCTTATATTAAATTTCTAGCTGTGTCCTTTATATTGCTTTTCTCTTGAAGGTTTTAAGCTTTTCTTTTCTGGGTTGGTGAATTTCTCAGGATTTGTGCTAACAGGGTGGAGCATTGCTCAGTGGCTACTGCTTTTAAAGTTTCTTTCTAATCTCGTCGTTTTAATTTCTTGATTGAGGTCGGTCGCCTCATCATCTGAATTTGAGAAGGATTTCTGGAGGCTTCTGCAAACCGTGGGTATTATTCTCCTTTTGCATGTTCTTTGCAAATGTATGGTTAATTTCGCACTTTTAACACTCTCTATTTTCCCATTTCCATACATATATATATAAATAAAGGAGATGAGAAAGAGATGGGAATTTTTATAAGCATATATTGGATTAGATTCTGGGTATGGCGGCATTTGGCATTTGGCTAGCTTGGTCGCGTTTCCACGTTGCAGTTTTCGTGTCGTTCTAGTTTCTGATTTTTGAGGAGGATTTCTGCGGGCTTCTCCAAACCGTGGGTATTATTCTCCTCTTGCATATTCTTTACAAATGTATGGCTAATTTTGCACTTTTAACACTCGCTATTTTCCCATTTCCATGCATATATATAAATAAACAAAGGAGATGAGAAGGAGATGGGATTTTTATTTTTATTTTTAAGCATATATTAGATTATATTTATTTTTAAGCATATATTGGATTATACTCCCAAACAAGCCGCCTGCGTTCAAAAATTATTAATGCTTTGAAACAGCAAGGCTCTGGTTCTCGATGCATGTTTCCTGGATCACTTGGGACCTACAGAAATGAGCTAATCCTACCTGACCTATTGGCATGGAGATCTATTGCTAATTATGTAATCAATTCTAGGCAGTTTGCATAGGATAATGAATAATAGAGCCGAAGGGAGAAGTCTCTTGCTACGGTACGGTCATCTGAGGCCACAACCAATTGACCACATTTATGAGAGTAGATTCGCCAGTCAAAAGATCTCCCAAGCCCTGCCCTCTCTCAATTCTCCAGATCTTTCCTTTTTCCAGCAGTATCAACGTTCCTATGCATTAGGCTTGAAATGTCTTCACATAAGCCCATAAGCAAGAGTCCTGAGTCAGCAACTTGGGCTCATCTGTGCCGGTAGGGAACAGTTGCGGCTGTGGTTTCTTAGTATTTTCAGCATTTTCCAACCACTTTTGAAGAGTTTTACAGCGACGAGGCCCTCCGGTTTTGCCCAATATCCAGTGGCTCAACGAGTAGCCTGTGGTGAGTGCCCCTTTTTATCAACTCTTCACTCCGTTGGAAATCAAACATGTTCTCTATGATCTCGTCCCACCAGCCTCGTCAGATTCGCCCGGAAGTCTAGTCATAATAACCATTGCCGTTTCTTAAGCGTCAAAATGTAAATGTTTTCTAGAGAACAACGATCATTTCTGGCAGGCATTTCCGCAACTTCTCCCTCTTTCCACGGCCATAGAAATTTTGATTGGTCGTCTTTTCATTTCATTTATATTGATGTTGTGTATGGTTTTATTTCGTTTTGTGCTTTTCTAGATGGGTCGAGCTTTTTGTTTTTTTTGGTTTCGTGCTTTTTATTACAACCTGTTTTTTTTAATTGAATGGGATAATTTTTTTTATATGATTATTACTTTTCCCACATGTATAATATGTATTTTAATTTTTGATGAGTTTTTTTGAGATTTTCCATCTTAGATGTCCTCTCCACATTAAATGGTATCTTTTCTTTAGGTTTTAGGTTCAATATTTTTTTTATGCATCAACAAAGTTTACAAACCTCATTCCTGCTTTTTATGCATCAAATTCTAATTATATAGTTAGTGGACTAGTCATGTATCAAATTCTAATTATATAGTTTTTTTATGCATCAAATTCTAATTATATAGTTATTGGACTATCTTTGCATCACATTCTAATTATATGGTTATTGGACTATTACAAGAGGTATTGAACATGCTTAGGTAGTATATTGCTATATTTTTATTAGGTTGTTGCAAGCTATGTCGGTTAGTCTAGGTTAACAACTTAAACGATACATACTCTTCATGTTGTGATATACATTTCCTGACCTTTCATGTATGAAACAAACACAAAGAGAGTCAACTAAAGCACCTATGAACGAGCTAAAGGAAACCTCACATAACACGACACTACATAACAGAGTGTTGATAGACCAACATCAAGTAAAAGTTATCCATGTACAAATATTTTGCAAATATTTTAAAAAAGATAATAAGAAGATGTTATGTTATTATATAATAAATATTTTATAGCGAATTCCAAATTATTCCAAATCAAAGAGTGGAAAGTACAATAATTTCCCAAAAAAGTAAATTCATGGCATTGCTTGATAAAAACATAGATAAGCTTCTCAACACAAAATAGATAAATTGATTACCCAACAAGACTTATTAGGAGACGATTTTCACAAAATAGAGAATTTTATTACTCTCATAGACGTTTTAGCATGAGATTGTAATAAAATAGATCACTAGGCGATAATATTATAATGAAAAAATATTGACGGTAGAGTATGATTTTGACTTTAGATAAAGATCCCGCTACATCCACGCTATTCAATAGTGCAAGACAAACTTGTGAGGAATATATGATTTTTTTTAATAGAAGTTCCTTTGAAAAGCATGTTAAATGTGCAACTACAAATGTCGAAAAAGAATAACATATCACTCAATAATCAACTAAACTAGATAATGATGTCCGCAAAGCATTCCAAAGGATGCACGTCCCTAGAATGACACATTTATTATCCATTTTGTTTCTAACACATTGGAAGTTAGTTCTTGAACAACATATTTATGATAAAACTACAATGTAATTTAGTTTCAAAGAAGGGAATTGTTTTCTATAGTATCTCCACATATTGTACCACAT
>LPNX010176280.1:0-69101 GCA_001517045.1 Pseudotsuga menziesii | reverse complement strand
ATATATATATATATATATATATATATATATATATATACACACACACACACACCTAAGATTATTAATTATTAAGCCGACTTTTTTATGTGACAAGTGTCATCTCCACGTTGAGCACGGAATCACACTTCTACCTCATACCGGGCTGTAGAATGCGCCTCTCGGCGCAATAATTGGGCACTCGTGAATTTTTTGTTAATTATAATTCTTGTTATCTATCAATGCCCAATAAAAATATTAACTAAGTCTACCAATATAATTTCATGGACTATAAGTAATTCTTGTTATATAATTCTTTTTGGGTTAAGTATATCAATAAAAATATTAACTATTCAATTAGTTAAAGTCTAGCAGTTTCAAACACCCGCCTCTTTTCTGTAAAGTTCATGGACTATAAATTATTTAGTTGTGTCATATTCATTTTATTTTCCGGTGGAGTTGTTAACTAATTTAATATGTTAGAAATAATTTGCATTTGATCACAATGGTGAGCACACACCATTTCTATAGGAATCCCTTTGATTCAATTTCTCACTTCATCATCAATCCTATATTGAAAACAAAATTTTAAGTTATACGAATGGTAATTTTGACACAATTAGTTAATCTCGATTTCCTAGTTTCATATTCGTTACCTACCTTTTTATGTCGAGTGCACTTTCAACATTAATAACAAATTATAATGATTAACAAAACATGCTATGCCCTTGCATTCATAAAGTAAAGAGATTAATTCCACTGTAAGTAAATGATATACCACAGCGTTGTCAGTTAGATAATAAAACACAATGTAGTGACAAGGTAAAACATATATGTAAAAAAATGGACCTACTAGGTTTAGAGAAACCCTGCTCTACTTGGCCTTAGGACCTCAAAGTCAAAGTTAATAGATCTCCAAGAGTGCACTCCCTTTCCTAGAGTTTAAATTTAAAATGCTATACTTTCCTCTTCAAGTGCCATCAGGGAAGGATAGTTACTATTGAAAGCTTGAAAGCTCTTTGAGCATAAAAGCTCAAATAAATTCTAGAGCCTGGGAGCCTTGATTTACTTTTTGAACTTGAAAGATCAAACAACACAGCTTCGGAGCTCTATTGTTTAGATTCTTTTATGAGCCTCATTGTTCTATCTTCCTAGATGATGAAAGCTCTTCATTCATAACTAGGGTTTTCCTCCCCGGGCATGCCCTTTATTTGCTTAGGACTTTCTTCGCAGTAACTACCTCCCCACATTGGGCACTTGTCCCTATAGAGATGAGTAAAAGATTGACAATTGACTTAAATAAGAGTTCTATCAATCCACAGCAAGGCTACTCATAATCGTACAATAATTTTATTAAAATGATTGAATAACTAATTATTTACACTATCACTTGAAGTTATAAACTTTATAAACAATATTTACATGTTCAAGTCAGTAATTTAACGTTTAAACTACGGGTATTAGAGATGTAAATGTCGAAAAGGGTAGGTAAGAGCCCGAGCATCCTTGTTTGACTACAACATTATAATTTATATCTTTTGACCATCCCTCAATACTTTTAAACATGACAATGACTTTCTGATAAAACCTTATCGCGACAACTCTTAATTCTAAATGAACTTATAACTCTCCTAATCTATTACACAAGTTATCTCTAGGCAGTGTATCAAAAGATTTCCTAAAGTCCACAAAGCAACAAAAGTGATTGGACTTAATATTATGACAATGCTTCGCAATTATCGTAAGCATAATGAGGTGGTATATGGTAGAGTGATGATTTCTAAATCCCACATGGCCTTTAGCACGCTTAACTTCACTTTCAAGCCATACATTGATTTTTCTCTCTAAAATGATACCATATAGCTTGGTTAAGAGAGCATTAATCATAATGGTTCGATAATTAGACGGATTTTTTTATCACAACTTTTAAACATAGAAATAATGAGGCTATGGATCTAATGAATATGAATACCTTGCATGACCGCAATGTTGAAAATCTTGTGGATATGAGGAATGAGAACAAATCTTCCAATTTTCAGGATTTATGCTTGATATCCTTCAATGTCTTAATTGCTTCCCCATTTTCGAAGCATTTGACCCCAAAGTCAATGTCTTCTAATGAGAAACTTCTTTCAATGTAGGAAGGTTTTGAGTTTTATTAATGACATTCAGAGACTTGTAAAACTTTTTATGATAGGAATCTCAATCTTTCAAAGCAATCTTATTATTCTCTTTAGTTTTACTGTTTAGAACTTGTCTCTGGAATTTCTTAGGGTCCACCTAAGAGAGGTATACACTGTGATCTTGCTTTTTATTTATATAATGCATCCTTTTTTTCTTTTAATTAGGCCTTTGTAATTTATTATCTTGTTAATTTTTTTTTTCAGAATCTTCTATCGCTTCCTTGATGGCTCGTTTGGCATTTTTGTATCATTATCATACCTGGGTTGGTTTTCCAATTATTCTTTTTACCCAAAATTTCAATAGAAAACTTGTTGATGAAAAGAGAAAGAGTTATGGTGAAATTATGACCGAACTATTTTATATTGTCCATACTAAAAAGAAAAAACAAGTTTTTTTTTCATTCATTTATGAAAATATCTTCCTTATTTTTAAAGATATAAGTCCATAATATGAATCAAAATATTTGTCTTTTTTTAAATAAAAACAATTTAATTAAAAAATTATTTAAATTAATTTCTACATTTTAAAATGAAAGTTTTTAATAATTAATCAATATAAAATATAAAATAAATCATTAAATTTTAAATAGAAACCTTTATTTTAAACAAAATAAAATAGCTAAGCTTTTCTATTGTGGTTAACAAATTGAATTATTATTATTATTATTATTATTTTTTAAGATGGAACATTGCTCGGGAAACCTTCACGTACTTCCTCATTTTATTTAGGATGGTACCCGAGGGAAACTGTTGTCCCTGGTTACGAGGCCTAACCCGCTGGGGATATCGAGTGAAGCCCCTACATAGCCACCCATAGATTTGACCCCGAAACATTTTGGTTGCGTAAACAACTCTCAACCACTTGAACTAACCCACCAGATAGTGATGATAGTTATGATAATAATGATAATAATAATGATGGTTATTGTTATTAAATACTTTTATTCCTAATATTATATTATTACGTATAATCAATTATACCCTCACTTAGACGTGACTCTTTACTATCCCCATTTATACTTTAAAGTCAGAATATTTATTCGACTCATACTTTAGTCTTTAGTATTTGAGTTTAGATTTTGAAGTTCAAAAATAATTGACACAATATACTTTATCCTTCGCTTGTTATATCTTCAAGTCCATTTTTGAGAAAGATTTGGTTGATTGTAAAATCTCATTGAAGTTTTTATTTTGCTTATTTAATTGTGACGTGGGAAAGAATATATATATATATGAATGATAGGGGATGTTGGATCAGACTTTGAATTGAAAATCAATTTATATTTTGTAATTAAATTGTTCAATATTTTTTAAAATTTATTTATTTAATTGCTAGTATGACCAGCAATTTGATCGTGAATTAGTGGGACACTGAGTCATCCATCATCGTGCAGATTATTCAAACAGCCTCAATCATTATAACAACGTTTGTCAAATAATTAATAATAAAATCAAACTTAAAAAGTCAAATGGATGTAGCTTTGGTGGTTGGGAGGAATGAATGTTACCCTCCCCACCCAGGTTCTACTCTTGTAAGTGACATGTTGCTCTTGTGGAGCCCTTTGTAATAAATGTTGTGATTGATGAGCTGACCATACCTTGATTCAGTTTGAATATCAGGTATTGGAATTTTCCATGAAGTAGCCCTCTAACAAATGGTGTACCACATTTAAAAAAAAATCAAACTTAGGCCCACAACTTTAATTTAAGATGATTTATATTGTGAAAAACATGATGTTTAAAAAATATATATTTGAATTAAAAATAATTAAGTACATCCACTTATTAATATTGTTTTTAATAAATATAAAAGTTTGATTACCAATATCAAAATCAAATCCTTGTGACATGGAAATGCAAAAAATGCTATGCCGTGGAAGTTTTGGTTTATGGTAATGTGGAAGACATTGAAATTTCTTATAAATCTTTAGTTTATATTATTAATTGGAAGCTTTATGTTATATTATTAATTTGAAAAGGAGTTGTTTTGAATAATCCTTATCTATGTATATAAAAAAAAAGTCAAACATATCGATTTGTTTATTATTTAATATTAATAATATATATTATGTGAAAATTTATAATAAAGATAAATAAAAACCATTAGCATTGGACATCTGTTTATAAAAATTTGCATTTCTTTGACTTTATGTATTGCATTATCACTAAGGATACAATCCACTTTCTAATTAAGATTTTGTTTATTCTTATATTCATCTTCGTCCTCATGTTTCATGGTTTTTTAGTCTTTTTCTATTATATTTTGCACCTTTAATATCCAAAAATTTCAATTTCTAATTCTATAGAGATTCTCAATATTCACACAAATTCAAATTTCAATTTCTAACTCTATAGAGATTATCAATATTCACGCAAATTCTTTGTTCGTATTTTGGTTCTACCTTTTTAATATGGCCTCCCTTTGGTGGTTTCTTTCTACTTGGAAACCCAAGACACTTTCAAACTTGGTCGATTATATAGTTAATTGACTTCACAAATCCCCTAATGTTATTGTCAAAACCCATCCAGTGTAACGACTGCCATCCAATGTAACGACCACGTATGAAAAAATTGAGCATTATGTTTTTCTCATAAGGTTATTTTTTCCAAAGTGGGTGCCACATGACATAGTCTTTTTTATTGGATGTCCAGGTGTCACCAGTGAAATAAAATGTCAATTAAGTTTTGCGAAAGAAATGTAACTTTAGAAGATATTTTATTGTACTTTTATTATATTATTACTTTTCTTCCTTCGAAAGATGTTCTTGATGTAATTGGTCGTGTAAAAGTTTTGATGTAAAACTTTTGTTGTAAGTTTGGTTAATGGTACCTAGAAAAACATTTTATAAATTTTATTTTGAGTCTTCCTAGTAGGTCAACCCTAATTAGAGAACTAGGCCAACCTAGTTATGTAATTAGGTCACTCACTTGATGAGTATAAATAAGTGAGGTGCCTCCCTCATTTAGGCACTTCTCATACACAAGCAGGCACACAAGAGAGAGATTAAGGAGGTTCATTGGAGAGAGGAAGTTGCTGGTCTTATTCTTAGGGTTGTTCAATGTACTTGGTCGAATTATATATTGAGGAAGTTTTGTTGGGTTTTCTCCCCGAAGAGGGTTTTTCCTAAGATAAATCTTTGTGTTCTTTTGTCTTTATCTGCTTGTCTTTCTTTCAGTGATCCTATTGCATATGGTTATATAAATTTCTTGTATAACCATTAAAATATTAAGATGGTATTAGAGCTACCCTGAAAGAAGTCTTTGTGCAGCCGTGGCACTGCTACACCTGCACCTACTCGATATTAGCGCTTCATGCTTGAAACCGTAGAAATAAAAAACTAGTCATACGAACATTTTTGCTATAACTCAAATTTGGTGAAGGATTGAGAGTTAAAACTCAGATATGCCAAAGATGAGATGTTGATATACATTTTATATAATTTTAATCCTCAGATTCACTATAATTTAGGAGATATGATCCCTCCAAAACATGATTTCAATGTCTTCCAGTATTTAGTCGTAAACATGTGACCAAGGTAACAATTCTATATTTTAGGCTAGGAAGATCCAAATCAAATTTCGTAAGATATTCCGAAAATGGAGCGGACTTTAGTTTATTTGGTGTGAGTTTTAGAACCTGAAGTTGACAAAGTGACACGTGGAAGTTCGTACAATTGTGATATACTAAACAAGTTCATAAACATGTCACCTTGGGAAACTCAACATAAGTTCCACTTGGTGAATCAAATATTTCTCTAACCTGTGGGGTTGGACAGAAGACAACTCATACTATCTTAGGACAAATTTTCAGAGCTTTAGGAATAGAAGTTTCAGAGATACATCAAAATTAAGACCAAACAATTTAGTAGAAGAAAATTAAAGAAACTATGGAATCAAATTTTTTGCAGTTCTTTCCACAGATTTGGGAAAATGAGTGTACTTCTAAGCTTTCCTTGAGGAGGAACATGTTTCTATCCAATAATATTTGCAAGGCACCAAGTTTGAAAAATTAGGGTTTCTCTATCAAACCCTAGGTCCACCAAAAGAATTTTTTCTAGAAAATATTTGGAACAAACGTACATTGAAGCATTCTTATTGGTAAGTCCTACTCTATCTGAGGTCCTCACTTTTATCAAAATGAACTTCAGATTTGATAATAGATTAGAAGGGGCCACAAAATCAATTCCTAGAAGGGCATATTACTGTACATCATGGACGAGAATGAGATCGAATATCACCTCACTAATGAATATACAATATGAAGTAGAAGCATACACAACCAAGTATAAGAAGGATGAAAGAAAAGAAAAAAGGATATTAATGTACTTAGTAAAATATAACTTAATTCCACATATTGCTCAGTTAGGGTCGATGAAGAATGATGATCTTAGACGAGACATCATACGACAAGATGGTAATACTCTCTAGGACATATTGCAATGGGATAGAGAGATCTCCTGAAACACTTTTGATAAAGATGATGTTGATGATTATGCTACCGTTGATGAATATGCTCCATGCTAATGTTGATGATGTTCCATGTTGATGATGATGATGATGATGATGTTTCATCAGCCACATGCTGACGATGACGATGATGCTCTATATGATGATGATAATGTTCCATGATGATTATGTTACATGCTAATTGATCTGAAATAGTCTAAATGCATTACACAATTAACTTTTTCAACATTTAAGACCCTTTTCTGGACAATTCCTTGCTTATATGTAGATGTGTTACTTTAGCTAAGTTCATTAAATATTGCAATTTTACTCAATGGAAATCAAGAAAATAAAATAAATATAAGCACATGAATCCATGAATACATAAACACAACATTACCAACTTGAAGATGTTGATAATGGAGTTCATGAGGTCCTCTTTGGCTACATCTCTAGGTCCGCTTCAACCATCAAGACTGCTTCTATTCCTTCTTGTAGAAAATGCTCTTCTTTACAAAAGTGTGGTCTTCCCACAACATGGATGACAAAGTATGCTACTCAAACATGATGGAGCTTTCAACACCAAAAGACTCCCCAATGGCGTTCCCTCACCAATTGAAATCCCAATTGAGCTCTCACTAGTTCTCCACTCGCTCTCAATTTTTTGCAAAAATTCTCTCCAATGGATTTCTCTCACCAAATGAATGATGCCTCAACAATGGAAAATGAGGATTATATAACTTGAGTTAGCTCTCCAAACATAACATAGGTAAAATGTAGCTTTTGTCCTTTCAAATTTCGTTAAGTCCAATTTCCTATATGGAGTTTTCACACTTAGTTACTTTCCCACATATGGCATATTGGTTACAAATCCAAAATAATGCCAACCTTTACACAAACCATAATAGCATGATCAAAATAATAAAATTCCAACAATATCCATTTTTTAAATTAAATTCAATAAAACTTGGTAAAACTATATGGAATATTCAAATTCATGACCCCTTTAAACATGGTTCTTGGACATAACAATATTCCACATGGGGTTCATTTGTTGGCATTTAAAACATAACCATAAAGTGTGTTCTAAAACAAAAAAAAACCACCACCATTTCTTTGGGGATCCATTAACTAAAACGATATGCATGGGATTCATTCCCCTTTTGATGGCATTACTTTTCAAAGGCAAGTAGGTTATGTTGGTTATGCCTTAACCAAATTTTAATATTAATATTAAAATCTTTTTAATATTTAAAACCTTAAATAATTCAAACCTTATCACCTTGTTGCACTTGTCAAATTGATATTGGACCACATGTCAACTTGTGCCTATTCCATGTGTTAAAATGTGCCACATCACATGTCATATCACCAATGACACATCATCAGTGCCACATCAACATGGCACATGGTGTCATACAAAGCTGCCCCGTAGGCTACCATATCATTTGATGTGTGTCCTCTTCTAGTTGGTCCACATCACTTACACTTGCCACATCAGCTTTCATGCATGCTATCAACTCATCTTGTTGAAATCATCCACTTCCATGTGTTATCACCAAGTGCTTCCATGTCATCACTTTTAACATATTGCATCAAAACTTCTCAGCTGCATATATTTTGCATATAACCTCAGTTTGATGTGTCATTCATGGTGTCGAATCCATCTTGATGATTCTACACAACACTCTTGTCCCATTTATGAATTGAACACTTTGATTTTTTAGAGTTATTGGATCCTCGTGGATCACTCCTCCCCACTAGGAGGATTTTGTTCATCCAAAAGTATTTAAACATCAGTCAAGTGAGGGCATGTCCTCGCCACTTGGCCTAAATCCACCCATCTTCTCTGGAACATGACCACCTAGTACATGACCACAAATTGTCCACACGTGATAACAACTGCAACAAAACTACTAACATCAATTCCCATTCCCTTACTCCTATCATCTTCTGTATTCATGGTCTTGAATTTTAACTAGAAACAACTAGCTAATAGTAATATGCCATACAATGACACTAAAGGAATGGAATAAACTATCCTTTCATCTTATGAATACCTTTCCCAAAGGATTTTTCCAATTTAGGGTGAAACTCTAAATCATAATATGAAAGTTAAACTGGTACGTCTTTTTGTGGTTCACTTCATTTCTCATATTCAATGCTATCTTCTAACTTAGGACATTGAATGGAAGAATTGTAACTAGAAAATGGAAAACCCCTGACACCCACGGTTGTGATGAGTGCCTCATCTCCTAAATCAGATCCTATATATTGTTTCATTGTCGCAATAGTCTTCTTATTTCTCTTGAACTAATATGGTAGCGATTCTAGGTGGAATGTCCAATATTGTTATTCTTTATTCCCTTTACCACAATGAGAACATGTAGAAATCTCTTTCTTCACTGTCACTATCTTCTTTGATTTTTCCTTTTCAAATGCATCCTCCACACCATACTTTCCCTTACTAGCATCCAAATGCGTGGCTTGGACTAACACTCAATCAATGTTAGAAGGGTTAAACATAAGAATGGTATGTCTCAAGTAAGAATGCAAACCACTAATATACTTAAGAAGAGACTCTCTAGTGTACAATGGAATTCCCAATGCAAGTGCTTTCCCCTTGAATTATTGTGCACAAGCTTATACATTATACCCCTTTGTTTTCTTTAGATGTATCCATTCTATCATTGACATCTAAAAATATGCTAAGGGATATAATTGTTGTCGTATTGCAACAATGAACTCATCCTAAGAGGAGATGATCTTACCATTATGTGCCATATATTCATGAGTCTATCTCTCCCACCATATCAAGGATGAGCTACTCATGTGAAATTGAATACAATTGAGTCTTTGTCACATCATCTTTGATCTTATGCACCCTATAGTAAACCTCTATTTGCTTAATCCAATTGTCAAGTTTCTCTATATTTAGTTACCCATCATATATAGGAAACTCAAACTTTGCACCTAATTTGAACATTGGAATTTTACGATAAAGGGAGGGTTTGAAAGACTTATCACTACATGAATGTTCATCTTTGTTGTTTGTTGATGATGATGGTGGGGAAGAATTTAAAGGACCTCCTCCTTCACCTCTCATTAAAGACTCTACAGATTCATGATTGTGGCCTTATCCTCTTCTTTGTCCTCTTTTCTTGTATAGATCCTCCACAATGGATTTTGTTAGATTGAAAGACTTGAAGAAATCATCCTTGGATTTGTAGGGACCTAGATTTCTTGGTGATGCCATCTCACGTCTACGAGCTCTTATTTGAACTTATGGATCATAACTTGCAAGTATTCTTTAGCCTCACTTTATCTTAGCTCTTGTAATAATCCACAACCAGAAACCACTCTAATACCACTTGAATCTTGATATGAAAGAGGCTAAATCCATTTCATCATTAACTCTTTCAACATCCAAGACTTTTTTTTGGCCAGCGCCTTGATTTTATGTAGATGTGTTACTTTAGCTCAGTTCATCAAATATTTTACTTTTGCATAATTTAAATAAAGAGAAAAAAATACATATAAGCACATGCATCCACGAAGACATAAACACAGCATTACCAAATTGAAGACGTTGATAACAGAGTTCACGAGGACCTCCCTAGATACATCTTTGGGTTTGCTTCAACCAACAAGACTGTTTTTATTCCTTCTTGTAGAAATTTCTCTTCTTTATAAAAGTGTGGTCTTCCCACAACATGCTACTCAAGCATGATGGAGCTATCAACACCAAAATACTCCCCATTGGTGTTTCCTCCTCAATTGAAATCCGAGATGAGATCTCACTAGTTCTCCACTAGCTCTCAATTGGCTCCCAAAATACTCTCTAATGTCTTGCTCTCACTAGATGAATTAATGATTCCTAAAAAATGGAAAAGGAGAATTATATAGCTTGAGTTATCTCTCCAAACATAACATAGGTCAAATGTAGTTTTGGTCCTTTCAAAGTTGGTTAATTCCATTTTCCTATATGGAATCTTCACACTCAGTTACTTTCCCACATATGGCATATTGGTTACAAGTCCAAAATAATACCAAACTTACAGCAAACCATAATATCTGAGAGAAACCTCCTGTAATAAATAATGAAAATGCACGATATAATAGAAATTGCAGAACATAGAAGGGATTTATTTATCACAGGCCACTTTGAGGGGGCATGCTTCTTTGATAAATATAAATACAAATAACTCATGGATTCCTTCATTGGCCTCAATACGTACTTATATACTAAGTCTAATATAAACAACGATTACTCCCCATGAATGTGGGATAAACACATACTTATATACTAAGTCTAATATAAACAACTCTTACTCCCCATGAATGTGGGATAATACAATATACCCACAGGACGAATTACAAATGATATGTGTCCAACAATAATATACTAACAAATTAAATAGAAGGGTTGAAATGGGTTCCTAACATCCCCTTACTCTTAAAAAATCTTTGTCCTTAAAACTTTAGATTTGGAAATCTTTGACGAATATGAAAGAGTGGTTCCCATGTAGCATCCTCTGGTTGCATGTCCTGCCACTGAATTAATACCTCTGTGATGGATTGAGAGAGAAGCTGACAAGTGCTCCTATTGAGGATGGCCTCTAGCTCCAAAATGATGGATCCTTCATTATCTAGTTTTGGTAAAATAGTTTGTGCTCTGATGTTGGTGCCAATAAATTTCTTAAGACAAGAGACATGAAATACTTGGTGAGTGCGAGAAGAAGGAGGAAGTTCCAATTTATAAGCAACAAACCCAATATTCGAAAGAACCTTATATCGAGCATAGAAATTTGGAACCATATTATGATGCCCTTTTAGTTTTAGGGAGGATTGCTTGTAAGCATGTAGACGAAGAAAAACCATATCACCAACTTGAAAAGTGCGCTCAGAATGATGTTGATCGGCTTGTTTTTTCATTTGGTTTATTTCCATGTGAATATTGTACTGCAAAATGTGAATAATTTGATCTCAGTTTCAGAGAACTGTGTCAACTACATGAAATGGTGAGCTTCTAGGGGTGTATGGAAGGAGCACTGGAAGTGCCTAACCATAGACTACTTCATATGGAGTCATTTTAGATGCAGTGTGGTAGGAGGTATTGTACCTCCATTCAGCGAGAGGGACTCACTTTTCCCATTGATTTTGTTTTTCAAAGGTGAAGCAACGAAGATAAGTTTCCAAAAATTTGTTGATAACTTCAGTTTAACCATTTGTTTGTGGGTGATACCCTGAACTCATATTCAGTGTGGTGCTAGTGTGGAGAAATACTTCCGTCCAAAAATAACTTGTGAAAGTTGCATCTAAATGGAATGGATCTGAGCGAGGACAACATGTGAATTCTTCTTAAAGATATTTTCCATGCGATGTGAACTGAAGATGCTAAGAGAACCTAGTTGTAATCCCTTCAATGTGTGTGTTTTTCCCATTGACTGAAAATTGCATCCAAATTTCAGCAAAATACCAAGATGGGTCCAAGCATGCGTAACCATTGAGTGCCCAAAACCACATCACATCTACCTAAGGGAAAGGAAAACATGTCAGAGTGCAAGTTATAATCTCCAATAGAGATATGCACATTGTGACACTTCCCCTTGCAAGGTGAAGTGCCCCCATTGGAAATCATGACTTCAAAGATGGATCAAGGATGGAAAAAAAAATCCAATTTGGCAATATGAGGGTCAATGAAGTTACGAGTGCTACCAAAATCCATGAGTATTGTAAGAGGGAACTTCTTGAAGAAACCCTTGATCTACATGGTTTGTTGGGTGGAGAATTTGGATATTGCATGGATAGATATATCTAGGTGGTCATCTTGAGAAGGAGGATCAAAAAGCGTCTATTCAATGTCGAACTAATCATCTAATGGATCCTAAGCATATTCACAAATTCCAGGTGCATACAAAAAATCCACATCCTAAAGATATAAATTTTTCTCAGCATATCTATGTCCTGGGGTGATTTTCTCATCACAATGATAACACAACCCTTTTTCTCTACGTGCCTGCATCTTAGCTTTAGATAAGTGCTTGATAGGAGTGGTTATAGGAGCTGGCATGATTGAAGGTCATTAGGAATCCATACTTCTGAATGGAACAAAAGTGGATTTAGAGAATTTTTGAGCTATTATCTTGTCCTCTGCCAACTTATCCAACCCTATGGATTCCATCATTGTGTTGGGATAGAAAATTTTAAACTCATACCAGATTGCATCCTTCAAACCACTGATAAAACAACTCCTGTAGAATGCATCAGACAATCCTTTTGTGTGATTGGCCAGTTTCTCAAATTTTGTTTGATACTCTCTCACAGTTCCAGTTTGGTGAAGTTTAGTGAGTGATCATGTGAATTCATCAAACTTACACTAGGGCCAAATCATTGAAAAAAGACTTGGAAAAAATCTCTCCATTTTGGCTCTTCATGAGCCTTGATGTACCAAGAAAACCATTGAAGGGATTCATGTTCTAAATGAAACCATGCAAGTGGGAATTTGTTGACATCAAAAGTGTTATGCATATTGAAATATTATTCTCTCTGTATATCCATCCAGTTGGATCGTCACCATTGAAGTGAGGAAAATAAAGTTTCGGACCAAGAAAATTGTTTGAAGAAGAGAACCCAGTGTCTGTAGAAGACTGGCTATCATCTATTGTTCATGGATGAATGTTGAATATGGAGGCCAAGAATTTTTTCATCCATATCTTGGAGTTTGGTATTGAGGGTGACAAGTTCAACTTCCATTTGTCTGTTTGTTTCTGCGCGAGTGACAATAATAACTAGGAGTTTTTTTGTGGGGTGGAATGGGTAGAAAAACAAAAAAAGAAATTATTTTATAAAAGGAAAATTTGGAGTTGGGAACAACTATGATGGGTAATTGGGGTTTGACTAGGTTTTAGACACTTTCTGAGAGACAAGGAAGCAGAAAATGGGGATTTCAAAAGAAGGGTGAAAGAATGATAAAATTTGTCAAAGAGGGACAAGGAAGAAAAAATAGGAAATGAACATTATGGAAAAATTTGAAGGCTATTGGGTGAGAATCGAACAAGTTATGGAAAACCCTAAAATAAACAAATGTGGGATTTATGGCTTCATAAAGTGTATTTTGGGATAAGGTCTTGAAGGAAGGAAAAATGTAGAATGGAATTGTAAGGGTTATAGTGAATTTTCAAGGGACATAGAGCTAAAGAAAAGAAGATATGGTGAAAAAACAGAAATTTATACTCTTTTTTTTTTTTCTGGTGGAATTGATCTGTGATGACTTTGATAAATGAAATTTGGTATTTTTCAATTGACAATAGATATGAACTCATGTATGTTTGTCTTCACAAATTTTCAGGGGATTCACTTAGGAACCAATTTTATCTAACGACTTGCGTATTTGAGCAGTATCCATCACTCCATGACTCAGGTAAAATTGATAACCGCTTTGCAAGAAATTACAACTCTTGGTTTAGCTCACTGGTGGAAACTAGTAAATCACGTAGGGATTGTTTCCCTTTTCGTTGGAAGGTCCTCTCAGTGGGAATCTACTTTGGGGTTCCTGTGGTACTCATCACAATGACTTTTAGGACTATTCCTAGGGAATTCCCACAGTTAAGCATATAGGGGTTATTCCCTAATATGAACTTGCAATTGAAATGAACAATACATATGCAAAGAAGAAGAACTACCGCAATAATCAGATCACCGGGAAGCCACCGTGAAAAAAATTGGCAGAAATTCCACCCAATGAACCCAAGAAAGTGCTATGATACCATATGAGAGAAACCTCCTGCAATAAATAATGAAAATTCACAATATAACAGAAATAGCAGAACACATAAGGAATTTATTGATCACCATCCACTTCGAGGGGGAAACCTCCTTTGAGAAAGCTCAATACAAATAAATCATGGATTCCTTCATTGGCTTCAACACATACTTATATACTAAGTTTAATCTAAACAATTATTACTCCCCATGAATATGGGATAAACATGTACTTATATACTAAGTCTAATCTAAACAACCACTACTCCCCATAAATGTGGGATAATACAATATACTCATAGGATGACTTACAAAGCATATGCATCCAACAATAATATACTAACAAAGTAAAGAGAAAGGTTGACATGGGTTCCTATTAATAACATAGTCAAAATAATAAAAATACCAACAATATCCATTTTCTAAACCAAATTCAAAGTTTGGTACAACTATATGGTGTTGGGACGAATTAATGTCGTTTTAATTCAGTTGTAGTATTTGCCCAGCCATTTAATTTGTCAATCCGAGGTTCGTAGGCTTACGAAGCACCTGCAAAGTATATGCAAGACTGAAGTGAAATTAAGCTAATCTAACCCCCCATGAAACTAAGGCTAATCTAATCTAAACCCCCTTAAACTGAAACAAGCAATTGCTAATCTAATGCTGAAATATGAGACACACGGCTGAAAGTAAATTGCATAAAAGAAAGACAACATATGAAGAGCAACAAGACAACACATGTGAGCTCACATTAACCATAAAGCAATCTTAAATTACATCACAAGAATCAATCACAAATCATGAAAGCATCAAAACCAATATTATAAACAAAATCTAAGAATTCCCTTCTCCATATTACAAAGTTAAGACTAACTCCTACAATCTACCATTCTCTAAGATAATCTAAGATCTAAAATATTATAAGATAATATCCCATTTAATAATTACCTTGAAATTAAGAGAGAGCACTCTCTTTCATACATGAGGAAAATAACCATCTCATAATGAGAGATCCACTATTCACGCAACCACTCAACTACTTTCCTATTATTACAAGATATAATCCCTTCAAATCCTCCACATATCAAATTCTCCACATGTCTCTCAACCAAATCTCCATGATCTTCTCCTTAGAATATTATTTGCATAACTATCTCCTTGAAATGATGGAGGAGATATACGTGAATTCTTTTCTTTGAATTAATCCTTCACATATTCCTACACATTACAAAGCTCATCCATACTTTGAGATATTAGTGAAAAACATGTTAATTTTCTAATATTTAATCATAAATTCACTTATAATACTAAAAATAAATAAAGTGGAAATAATAAGGTGAAACCCACATATATGTATGGAAATGGTGTGATAAAAGGTTAATGGGACGATGAAATGTGAGGAATAGAGGAAGATAAAGTGGATGAAAAATGGACATTTATGCGTCGCAACATATGGCATTTTCAAATTTCTGACCCATTTAAACTTGGTTGTTGGAAATAACAATATTCCATATGGGGTTCATTCGTTGGAATTTAAAACATAACCATAAAGTGTGTTCCAAAATGAGTAAACCACCACCATTTATTTAGGGATCCATTAACTAAAATTTTATGCATGGGATTCGATCCCCTTTTGATGGCATTACTTTTCAAAGGTGGGTTATGGTGGTTATGCTTTAACCATAATTTAATATTAATATTATAAACTTTTTAATATTTAAAACCATAAATAATTCAAATCTTATCACCTTGTTCCACTTGTCAAATTGATATTGGACCACATGTCAACTTGTGCCTATTCCATGTGTCAAGAGGTGTCACATCACCAACCATATCACTAGTGACACATGATCATGCCACATGGTATCATATGGCGCTGCCACATAGGACACCACATCATTTGAGATGTGTCCTCTACTAATTGGTCCACATCACTTACACTTGCCACATAAGGTTCCATGTAGGATGCAAAATCATATTACTAATGTCATACACTGCCATGTGTCATCACCAAGTGCTTCCATGTCATCACTTTTGAACTTTTGCAAGAAAACTTCTCAGTTGCATCTATTTTGCATACGACCTCTGTTTGATGTGTCATTCACTCCGGCGAATTCATCTTAATGAGATATACACATTGGTATTATCCCTTTTAGTACTTGAACACTTTGATTTTTGAGCATTGATGGATCCTCCTAGATCATTGCTAATGACGATGATGCTATAGATGATGATGATGATGATGATGTTATATGCCGCTAATGATGATGATTCTCAACATAACGATGATAATGTTCCATGCTTGATCCATATTTATGTGTGAACGAAGTGAAAGGACAAATATAAAATCATAAACATAGACATCTTGCAATGAAATCAGAGATACAATAAACACAAATTCTATTAAATGGAAGAAATAGAAGAGAATGTAAATACAACAACTAGAATGGTGGTAGCTATCTCTAAGAAGAGATGTGGTTGCTACGCTCATACGTGCCAAGATTAATACAAAATGAGGCCAAATGGGCCTATTTATAATAAGCATGAGGGAGAGAACCCTAAAGGTCCAAAACATAACCCTAGAAGATGAATCGTCATAAATTTTGTGGCCCCATGGTGGTTAGTTGAATAATCAACTTCTCAAGGTCATAACTTTTGCATACGATGTATGATTTGGGTGCTTAATAAGCCATTGGAAAGGTATATCTAAGATTTACATATTATTACTAGGGGCAAATGCATGTTGTTGGAAATTGTTACCCCCCCCTGAATCTTTAAAAAACCTCGTTTAGGGCCTTGAAACAGCCCCAAAAGTTTCGGACCCAAAAAACCTTAGAAAAATTACTAGGAAACTACCATAATGGACAATTGTTTTGAGCCAGTGGAATAGGTGGGTGGCCACCAATCTCCATATGGATCAATGATGACGTTGATGATGATGTTGGCAATGATGTTCAATGATGATGCTAATGATGATGTTCAATAGTGATGTTAATGATGATGTTTATGGTGATGTTCCACACTACAACAAATATTGGAATTAGCGTCCCATTTAGCATCCCTTTTTAGTGTAATTTTTTTTACATTAAGTGGTCAAACTAGACGCTAAATGGGACGTGTCTTGGAAAAAACTTAAAGCGTCTCAAAAAGCATCTTTTTTTGCTTCCTAGATAGCATCCTTTATGATTTCCAAAATAGCATCTATTTTTTTTCTTCCAAAATAGCGTCCAACTTTGCTTCCTAAACAACGTCAAGGTTTGCTTCCATAATAGTGTCCAACTTTGCTTCCCAAACAATGTCGAGGTTTGCTTCCTAAATAACGTCCTATTTTGCTTCCTAGCGAGTGTCCGGTTTTGCTTCTTAAGTGACACCCCTGTTAGTGCCATATTTGCATCCTTAATAGCACCATGTTAGCATCCAAATTAACATCCAATATTGGATCCATTTTTGCTACCACTTTAGCATCCCATTTTGCACCATGTTTTACTTCCAAATATGTGCCAATTTTTGCTTCCAAATTTGCACCAGTTTTTGCTTCCTTTTTTGGATCATGTTTTGCTACCAAAATGACGCCAAATATTTCTTCTATTGCTGCACCATATTTTCTTCCTATGTAGCGCCTTGTTTTGCGTCGAAAGTAACGTCTTATTTTTTTACCATATCAACGCCATGTTTGGCTTTATCATTAGCCCCATGTGTTGCATCCTTTTTGATGCCTAGTTTCACGTCTCTCATGTTTTGGTGACTAATTTAGTCAGTTTTAATAATTTTATATACGAGTTTTGGTCCTTTTGTTTGGTCACCTATCTCTTATTTTTTTCCTACTAATTTAGTTCTTTTTAACCGATATTATAATATCATTAGGGCATGGAGGAATCAAACCACCAACCTCCTGCTTGTAAGGCATGCGCTCTTCCATTGAGCTAGAACCCTTTAAGAACTTGGGAACCTAACTTACAGAGTCCTCTATAATGGTAAAAAGGATCAATACACAACTTTGAGTATCTAATGGTCGACAAAGGATGATAGATTGTATTATCCTCAACATGGGATTGATTACGTTCCTTGGTTCTTTGTATATCATTTTCCTATGATTGTAAAGTTTCTATCATTACAGTACCAACATCTGCAGCTTGTGAGGCAGCAACATCACATTTTTCCTGTGATCTGGTGGTATCCTAGGATTAATATGATTGATTGTCATCAACTGGTTGAGCCCTCTATAACTGAGAAACAAAATTATCCTCAATTCCTAATTCTATTGTAGTGCCACTCCTTCCTCTAAGTTGGTGACTATCATCAACCAGCTACTCAAACGATTTATTGGTCGCCCACTTCGAAGTGTTCAGTAAATAGAGTGCAAATGGGACGGAGCTGAAGTAATTTCAATATTACTCTATGCTACAACCCTATCATTCTCTGCAATAATAGACACATTACATTATATATGTCCTTAAATTATGAACTCTAAAGTTCTAATCCATAAATAACATTGTAAACTCAATCCATTCAAAACCGTGTGTGTTTTTTGAAGAATTTTTTGAATTAGATAACATAGGGGCTATTCTCCTTGGAAGGCGATTGAAATTTGAGATAGAGAGACCTATTAAGAATTTTGGAGTCCCATAATATTGTAGCTTTGCGAATTCTCTACTCTCACAATAATGATAGGCCTTGGAGTAAAGCTAATGCTTCTTCCATATGATTAGAATTGATGCCAATTCCCCATGCAAACTCAATGACTTGTTTTCCTTTCGGATCAAATACAAACCCCCTTCTCTCCAAAACACTTGACACCCCTGGTAAATCAACTTAGTTGCAAGCCCACAAAGTAGCAACTTCAGTAAGTAACATTCCCACCTAATTACAATTCTACTATGCAGTGAACCATCGGCTCAACTGATGGAAATTGTCAATGAGTTAAATGACAAATTATTGTACTTTTAATATAGGAACAAAATGAAACCAAACTGTAGTTGGTTAGTATTTAAGAATATGGAATTGTACTTGGATTGATAGAAAAGGCTGTTTTGTAAATGCGTGGATAGCAATAGAGGTTTAAAAATTAATACCAAGTGTTGTACAATGAATGACTAATGCTCTGCCAAACAATCAGTTTTTGATGAACACATTTTATTATGCATATTATGTATCATTTATGAACAGGAATTATGTTGCCAAAGAACCTAATATCTAACATATATTACTTGTTCCTTCAGTTTGGAGTTCTAGATGACTTCAAGAAGGTTGATGCTAATACCATATGCAACCACCAAAGTGGCAAGGTCTCTCACATATCTTGAAGTCAATAGGAACTTAAAACTCTCCATCATTCCCATCTTTGGTTTCTCCTGTAAAAGTACGAGAGGTTGAGTTAAAGAACCTAAAATAACCTATGTTCTTAACATAACACATTTGAAAAACTGCAAGAAAATAGAATATAGATATACCTTCTTCTTATGAGCTTCTCCCTTGGGAATTGTAGGATAATCCACCACAAATTTATTTACCCACCAATAGATTCCACATAATGTAAGCCCCAGCAACACCAAAATGTGCATCATTCCCTTCAAGGAGACTGCCCAACCATCCACACGAAGCCCAAGGTTCTTATGCATATGGGAGAAATACTTAAAAGTTCTCCCTGAAAAAATCAAGGATACATTGGCTCCTAGGACAAATAGAAGGTAGAACTGCTTTGCTTCATCCACTGTTGTAATATGCAAACAACCCCAAATATCTCATCCCTTATATTGGTACAACTTGTATCCATTTTCAATTTCAATATAGACTTGTTTTAAATATAAATCCAAAAAACCAGCATAACCCATCCATAGAAATGAGTTGCAATTACTAAAATGCAACTCAAAATACAAGCCATAATAATCTTTTGAAATCTCTTTCTACTTTAAACAAATCTGACAAACTTACACCATCTTCTGCAATAAATCCATCCACAAAACAACTCATTCTATTTTTTCTGGAATATTTTTCAATTTTTTGAACAGAAGCTTATTAGTAGTTGCATTGGAATACTAGTGAATTACAAAAATTGTACAATAAGCCTAATGCAAACTGCTCTGCTTCATAAGATAAGGTGCATAGTTTATTACACTCACATATTCTACTGTATCATGCTATGTCTATATTTTTTACCTTAAAAACATTACAGTACAACAGTTCTGCTCTGATAATAAACCTAGTCTCTAAGAATACTAGTGTGTTTATACCACAACATTACTTCCAAAGTTTAATTTGTGTCAAATATTCACCACTGTAATGTTCATCGAACAACAATATGTTTATACTAACATGCATATCAAAGACAACAACCAAATCCACAAGTGAGTGCTTAAACAAATTCTTAATGAATCTTTGTCATCAATTTGATCAATCAATTCTTTATCAAACTCTCAACCCTTTCATTATCACCACTGGACCAAAGAAATCCTTTTTAGACCATAGCTCAACACTAGACCAAAGAAAGCCTTTTTAGACCATAGTTGAAAATGATTTTTTATTTAGAGAAGACTTTAAAGTGTTGATTAGGATCTTATTGGCCAAGAAAATTGAAGACCCACCCTTCCAAAACGATCCTTATGAGTTGTGTTGATAGATGAAGGATCAACCCTAGAAAGAGTTAGCCAAGGGC
The DNA here is from genome assembly GCA_001517045.1 of Pseudotsuga menziesii. Lineage (NCBI taxonomy): Eukaryota > Viridiplantae > Streptophyta > Pinopsida > Pinales > Pinaceae > Pseudotsuga > Pseudotsuga menziesii. Next base: position 48,080 of record LPNX010176280.1, on the reverse strand, counting down.
TTTATTGGGTGGTACCATTCATTCAGTTTCCTTCATAGTTCTTTAAGTGGTCATTTTATTTCAAGTTTAAGTTATGACCATTTAAACTATATGTTTTGTTTTAATCCACCATTATGTTTGGTAAACCAAAATCTATTGCAACAGCTAAACCGTCCAAGAGTGAAAGATTTTGTTCTCCCAAATAAATCCAAATATAAAATATTTTGAAACCCATAATTAAAAAACAAGCTTTTAGAACTCTGCACTACATAAATAGTTCTGAGTCAACACAAAGGAATGGATCTGATCACAGCTTCATCTAGGCCATATGATTGAGTAATTATCTACCAGCCTTCTGGGTCTTGGAATCCTTCCACTGAATAAGCATCAACTTGTATATTAGTCCAAACTCCATATCAACTAGGAATCGGTAATTGGATAGAGTAAAATATTCATTATTTCATTTTTAATGCCTTTATAATTGCATGGAAATGGCCGAATGGGATACATACATGAAATCTATAGGAACTTCTTGTTGCATTTCTATATTTGAGTGTGCATTAAGGTGGAAAAATGATTGCAGAAAAAGGGTTGCATGGAATATTTTCCAAAGTCTCAGCTCAAGAAATGCCTAGAAAAGTAGAGACTAGCTCTTAGGTTAGATTTTTGTTAGACATAACTTGTAGATTGAGTGAATATCAGTCATTACAGGTCTCAAATATTTATTTGTGCCCCCAATCTATTCCAACCAAATCAACTAGAAAGCAACAATGGACTACAACTTAGAGTCTTAGACTAAACTAAAATTCAAATCTGTATGCTTTAGAAAATAATAGCTACATGGACATGCCTTAAGAATTGATATTCATAGGGAGAATGCATTTTTGTTCAAATAGACCTTACTTTTTACAAGATTATCTGAGCATAGTATTTCATATGATACTTTAAATATTATTATATTAGTCTTGACAATTTCTTTATCCTTTTATTATATTAGTCTCATCTCTACTGGCTGAAATTTCCTTTGGACGGGATTGCTCTGGAGGCAAACTCATGGCTAATATATTTAACAGATCTACTTCAAACCTATAAATTTGTTGAAAATACATAGATGTAATTAACTATGCTCCTGGATAATTAAGGATAATAAACCCACTGCAAAATCATAAATAACGCCACTACAAATTGAGAGTGAACTGATGTAACTACACAAAATTGATGAGAAAACTGCACATATAAAAGCTCCTATATAAACAAATTCTAAATTAGAAAACTTGAGAGTCTAAGACTTACTTGAGCATCTTCATCTGGCATGCTCATCTTCCACAAAATTGTGCTTTGAACTCAATTTGAAACTATATCGAAACAAATCTCTTTCTATGCTAGTCTATTCAAAAGATGTCCTGAAGGAAAGTTACATAACACAAAATATCACAAAAATAATATACATTTACAAGAATGCTTTAACCAATAACTATCCTTTAACCTTAAATGTAAGAGGATTTACTATATAATTCAGGGCCTGCCTAAAAGAGTCATTAAGAAAAAGGTTGACTGCACACGCCTCCAATGAACCCTCTCTCTACTACTTTAGTATCAATCTCAGCTGATATACATTTTAGGGAAATTATTGTGAGATCTTCTTGGATGTTTTTCTTGAAATAAAATATTTTTAAGTCAACAATTATTGTGAAAATATGATGTCTCATAGAGTTATGCTTTAAATATTTCCCTTTTTTTATTGGTTTAACTCTAGTTATCACAATAATTGTTATCCTTTATTGGTTTATTTATTTTACATTTAGTTATCACAACTACTTAACTTTAATTTTTGCAAAATAGAAAAACTAATATCCTTAAGAGAAGCACCCTCCTTTCTAACCCTCCTTTCTATTTATGGAATAAGGAAGAGAGTAATTACAAGCAAACCCTGTACTAGGTCTACAAGTGGACCACTTAACAAGACAAAGTCCAATTTAAAAAATCTAGAACACTCCAAGAGAATGTTCCTTAACTAGAGACCTTACATGTATTAAGGGTAGGTGATTACAACACAAATTTTGCCTACACACTTCTCCAAGTAACTCAGGTAGTGTGAACCACATGTATAAAGGTCACGTAATCCCATGCCTGCATGTTCCAACTTACCCACTTAGAAATGGCCTAAACTGACTTCTAACCTAAATGCCATGTAAAACTGGTTGTTTCTCTCTTCCTATGTGACTTGGATTTCTAGAGAGTTAGAGAAAGGTTGCTTGCAATAAAGTTTTCCTAGTTGAACACAATGCAGTGCTTCTCTGGGTGAGACTATTAGTTGGAAAGTGGAATGAAGCAATCCCCATACACTGTTTGTGTCCTTGACCTCCATTTTGAGGAGACTAAAGTTCTAAAGGGTGGATTTTTCTGACATTATTAAGATGAAATGGGTCTAAAGAATTGTGTTTATCCTCCATATGCATTGTGCTAATTGTATAAGTATCTACATAAGTTTCTCCCTATATAAGAAAGAGCTCTCATGCAAATAGTGCTTTACATCCCCAATCTTAATAAGTGATGATGGAGGACACTGAACCTCCAGAGTCTTTAAACAGAGGGGACCAAAGGAAACAATTAAGATAAAAAAAGAAACAGAAACAAACTTGCTGACCAAGAGGCATTCAATACTTTTAGAATAGTCTAGCTTTTCTCAAGGAAGGGATATAGAATAAGATTGACTCCTACAAATACATAACCACTTCATATAGCAAAGAGATAAAGAAACAATAGAGTATGTTACCTTAAATCATTATTAATGATGTACAGTAGATATTTAACTTCACTCTTTCAAATTCCAAACAACCAAGGTAAGCATAGACTGTTATTCCCAAATGAAGTGGCTAGAGAATAGAGAGGTCAAAATTTATAATCATGGTCAAAACCTATCCTTGGTTGCAAAACAATGCAGGAATTTTAAGAGGTAGAGAAAAACTTCTAAAGGCTTCAAGAATATAGTATACATTGGGGCCTTGAGATGTCCACTCTGTGGATCAATACATTCATTGTAATACATTGAATAATAAACTCCTTTTCCAATTAAACATAGAATTGAGCGAAAATCCAGTAACAGTTAGCAAGCATAAGATGCCAGTATGTTAGATAAGAAAATTAGCATACATCACTCATTTTCATTCCATGATACTTAGCCTATTTCTCGACGAAAGGTCAATCAAATAAATATCCATTATATGCCACATAAATCCCAGGCTTTGTGATTGAACCACCACCTAAGAAGCTCTGTTTAAAAAAACATAGCAAACTTCCATGGGATCAATACTTGTTTTCAGAATTATAGTCTTAGGGTAAACATTTAATGCTAGATATACCTCATTTGACACATTTTCTACTTTGAAATTTCCTTCAAATTCTGGTTTTGGAGTGTACTCCAAGTCTTCAATGCCCCCCCTACACACTCAGGAAACAAATGAAAAGGAATTGGAAAAATAAATAAGAGCAATGATTTTCATAACAATCAATGCAACATCAATCTGCAAACAATAAAAATATGTCATTACAGACAAAAATGGAATGGGTTTAGTGGCAATCTACAAACAATAAAAATACACCAAAGAAGGATATAGATCACCTATTTAATCATTTAATTCCTCTTGTATCAGTAAAAGAACCCATTTATTTTGGAGGAATCAATTTTACATAATTATAATTTACAACCTTTGCCACCAAAATCTAGACCATATTCTAACCTAATTAAAAAACTTACTATTAAAAAAGTTATAGAGGGGACTTTATGAGAAAAAGTGTCAATACAAACTATCATTAAATCTAGACAGGTTAATCATGGATTTCACTAAGTTGAAATTAAGAACAGTACAATCTACAACCTCTATAAAACAAATTTAAAAGGAAAGAATAGACTGATTCACAGAGCTATATAAACTTTTACATTCATGAGGCCACTAAGCGACTTACATAACAAAAATCAAAGTATCATCTAAAACATGTAGAAGTTTCCAAAAGATTACATGAGACAGTTAATGTATTGACAATTGCAACATAGTCCAACTGGAAGAGACATTATCACCTAATCCTTGATATTTATCACTTGGTGAAGCTAAAATGAGATTCATTACCAAAAAAGCATTTCCAAAGCTTAGAAATATATTTTTAATATGCTTCAAAAAGAGCAAGAAGATTCAGAACACTTTCAAATGAAACCTAGGATTTCTTGTTGTAAAAGACATCCTCCTTCCCCTGCAATTTCACCCTTTGTGCATGAACTTATATAAATTTCCATCCTAATCACATAATTCAGTTTTTCCATGACTGCTAGTTTCCCTACAGTAAATCAGTTAATACTTTTGATTTTTCCCAAGGTGTTTCCTATTTCTCCATTTACCAGAACAATATAATTCTCTCTTCAAACTTAAGATTCACACCACTTTTCCTCCCTGACCAGCTCAGCATAGATGAAAGAAATCCCAAAACAAAGAATTGGTTGACCAATGGGAATAAAACAATGACAAGTGTTTTTACCTCTCGATTTATAATAAGATAGCCTTGACCATCCACCATGTGTGAAATCATCATTATCATGTCATATTCAGCATTAGGGAACTTCAAAGGAAGCTTGGTTTTCTCTATATCAAAAGCACACACATGAACTTCAACTCGTTGAAGAAGATCTACCCTATTTTCCAAGGTAACCTTTGAAGAGTCCACTTTAACAGTGTACCATTGTCCACACCTTGCATCTGTAGGATTGCAAAATCCATAAACAAGTAAAGAATGAATGTTAGTTTTTGGGTATATAAAAACTCTTGCTGCAAAGGATGTTGAATGTGGACTTATGATGTAGAGACAAGCCATTATTTGTTCAAAATCATCTTGAAAACATTGAATGTGGACTTATGATGTAGAGACAAGCCATTATTTGTTCAAAAGCATCTTGAAAACATAATAGTATGCCACTATGCATGACTGGATTGAAAATGCATGTTTCTATAAACCCCTAGCTTATCATTAAAGTATCAGGTTTGCAATGTATTATTAACCAACCAATACTGAACTAGTATAGTGTACATGGTAAAGTCTAGGTGTACATGATAAATCCAGCCTCCTTCCCCTGCAATTTCAAACAACAAGTAGAGAGATGATTGGGTTTGTATTAATGTGGAGACCTAGGATCAACACCCCCCCAACCAGTTGGTGGAGATGAAGCCAGGTGCAAGTCCCAAGTGACTTTGATGGCATAGATCGCTTGTCATAGCATAGCAGCTTAGCCAAAGAAATTCTATAAGACATATTTCTCAAAAAAAAAAATAGCACCCAAAAATATCCCAAAACCTTGCTCTGGAAATTTACAGTTTACTCAAGTATTGGTATAAAAAAGGGAGGTGCAGTTTGTATGATGCCAACTAGCAAGCAAGCTATTCAAAATTCAAGGCTGAATTTTTGAGCTCCCTCGTTATAATGTGTCTGCATGTAGAAGCACTAATTTAACACTGCATGAATGAAGAGAGTGATGGATAAACAAATGTGTCATTAAAGGAAATTATTCTTCTGCTACTGCTGTTGGTGGTGCTACTAGAGGATATTCTTCTATTTCCCATTCAAACCTTTCTTAAAAAACACAAACTCCTCCTAGAATTCCACAGAAAAGGCAAACCATTCCCTTGATCTCAACCTTGTTTGACAGTATAGGGAAAATATGACCTTGCAATTGCAATTTTTTTATGCACATGAAATATTTTTTAAGGAGGTATGCTCTCCCCCTTCACTAAGATGGCATATGATATAGCCTATAAATAAGGAAACTCAAGTATAAAGACCCCTAAGAACATGAAAATCTCCATACTACTCTCCTTGGTAAGGAGAAAGTAGAGTTTGACACTCTCAAGCCAATTTGATGTGAGTGATGAAAAGAGGGTTGATCCATTTTACATATGGATGAATGGACAAAATAGTTAACCAAACCTCTGTTGAACAAAATAGTTGGGCAATACTATTATAATATTCATGGACAAAATAGAAGTCAATCCATACAATGGATTGCCAAATACAAACTTCAAACAAATCCTTTCCTGTAAGCTTTATTTCCATGGACCATTTGAGTCTAAAGCTATTGTGACTAAAATGGAGAAATGAGTTTGTTGTGAAACTAAATGCATCCTGCTACAATTGACCAAGTATTCAAACAATCTATCTCTGATGCTATCATGCCAAACCATTTATATAAACATGTTATATAACATCTATCATTTACTAATTCAATTCAAGTAACTGAGTTCTTTAAAATCCTCAAGCAACAGTAACTGAGTTCTTTAAAATCCTCAAGCAAAATTAAATGACACTCAATTGCTTAATCTAATCAAGGAATTTAAAATACAATGATCTAACATAAATTATGTAAGAAAAAAAATTTCATAACAACTTCTGTTTAAAAGAATTGTCTACTCATAGATACAATAAATAGAAAACTCATTTAGTAATCTGTTCAATATCAAATAGAAAACTCATTTAGTAATCTGCTTAATATCATCATAGGAATACCATAAATTTTGCTATTTAAATGACTAACTAAAAGTGTGGTCATATCCCAAATACAAAGTAAGTTTATAGAATGTGATAGTCATGTATTAACCATAAAACCAAGCAGGTAGTATGTATGAAATGAGAAGGCATGCAAAAGTATGTAATGTAACAATAGAAACATCCATGTCATACTTCAGAGCATACTTCACCGACAATAAAGACTAGAGTAAGAGATATGGGCAGAAAGACCATGACTACCCACCAAATGAAGATCTTCTTTATCCAAAATTTCTATGTCAGCAATGTGACCCTCATAGCGACGGCGTAACTATGCCTCTACGTCCAACTGCATCTTATCCTTTAAATCAACGTGTGTAAAAATGCCTTCCTTAAAATGGAAATAGTACAGGAAAGGTATTTTATACACGGACTTAAGTGTTAATCCAATTGTCAATATCAGGTGTCCTGACCTTTATATGACTATAGACAACTGTGACTAACAACAACAATTAGGATAGTGATTAACAGAAAAAGAATAAGTTAGATGTTTAAGGATATCCAAAACAAGAAACATGTTTAGATTCATGCTACAAGAAATACTTAGTTGTAAACTTTCCTTCAATAGTTCTAAATTTCTAAGCATGGTTGTCATCACATTGAGTCTACAGACTAAACACTGGCAAATCATGCCCATGTTGATCATATATTACAGACCTTTGTGGCAAACGTAGAAATATGAAGCAAACTTGTACTTAGATTTGAATGAAGATCCATCCTGCCACCCAAAAGAGCACAACCAAATCATAGTGTGAATCCAAACAATGTCAATAGTATAGAAATGTATTACAATACTACAACTAAATCAGACATGAATATCAATTACTTTGAAATAAAAATATCTGGCAATTCACCTGAGATACAAAGTAGAGATCAACACAGCTGAATGTTTTGTTGTCGTCTTGGCCCTCAAATGATGTCTACAGAAAAGGTAAGTAATAAATTGAAAAATAGAATAACTTGTTGTCTTATGTGACTAGTAAAAAGGAAGCATTGCCGATATAGAAATATTTTTAATTACAAACAACCGCAAGAGAATATACAGTATTTATTTCATTTAGTCACTATGCAATTGGGTTAAGCAAGAGAATATACAGTATTGCTTTCATATAGCCACTATGAAATTGGGTTAATGGTTGAAAATGAGAATGTTTGGCGATGTCAACAAAATAATTTCTTGCATAAAGTCCAAGCAATTGCAAATTAAGCTAGATGGAGAATACTCAAACAGTTTTTGTAGGGCATGTTGAAGATGCATGATAAGTGTATGTTGAAAATACTAGTTTTTGCAGGGCATGTTGAAAATGCATGATAAGAGTGCGTTGAAGATACATGGTAAAAAGGGATTTGTAGTCTTTATAACTTTGGCATTTTGTTTTAGTAATGAACATGCTTCCTTATTACATTGAAGTGAGTATCCATCACTTATGTCTTATCAAGAGGTAGAACACAGTTTCACTTGTAAGGCATGTGACCAGTGCAACCACGACCTCCTTGCATGATTTATCACTTATCAAAAGGTAGAACACAGTTTCACCTGTGAAGAACATGTGAGGCATGTGACCACTTGTCTTGACATAACAACCATGATGGTAGAACCACGGCCCCGTTGCAAGAGCACGCTGGCCGCTTTTTTGAGCAATCAAACCCCGGTAAGTGCAAATGTAACAACACCCTCATTTCACCTACATGAATAATATTTTGTGGATGTCATTTTTTTTAGGTGGAAAATGAACAAATAAACCCTTACCCTCTCAGAGAAAGACAGTATAAACTGAGATCTGTCATCTGCCCCCTTTTCAAAATGCAATGGTAAGGAGGATTTCAGGACAAGCTGTTTTATCTACTACAAAACTCAAGACCTTAAAAAATGGTATTCAGATGCTTGAAATATAATGGTGGGGAGGGAGAAATAGTAGCCATAGTTATTATAGTTTTCAAAACACCCAGCAAGCTCAAACTAAAAATTCAAAGAGTTCAGATACAATTTCATATTGTAGGCACATGAACGTGACCACTTGTGCAATCGAATTGAATACAATGGTGTTGATATTTGAGAAAAAGTGGTAGAAGTGAGGTAACTTACATATGACATGGTGAGGAGCCATCCTAAGCAGGGTTCACCTTTGGTGAAAATATCAAACCCTATCTTGGATTCCAGATCCTTGTCTTTAGTGCACCTCATTTTATTATTTGTTGTACCTCCGCAACCATGACCACGACTGCCTCCCCTTCCCCATCCTCTGCCTTGTCCACCATCAGAGGCATTGAACTTGGAGATATGAGTGCTCATTTTTTTGGAATCCAATTGGTATCCAAGGGAATTGAACCTTGATCGAATTGGCAATCCTCCAATGGCAAGATCCACTCTGCCCATGTCCAAGATCCTTATCGGTTAGGTTAGAAATATGTCATTCTCTTGGGTGGGGCATGGAAGTATATTCCCCTGTCTCATTTTTTCCCCCTAATGATAAAGACAGAAAAGAGCAGCAAGACAGAGCACGAAAACACAGTTTGAATCCAAGGAACCCACCCTACATATACGAACTGAACACAAATACTTCAAATTTAACCATTTGTTAAAGGAATGCAACCTACATTTTTATGAGTTATATTGATTGAAACCCTTGGCGAAAAAAATCAAGGCTAAGTGGTGGAAGTAAAATGATTGAGTTACAAAAACCACATATCGAATACATCGCCATTGTTCTCCTATGTTCGGATGACAAATTGAATGTCGACCAATGATATGTTGGTCTCCTCTGCTCATCCTATGTTAGGTAGAAATGAACCTTGTGCGCAGGAATGTGCGTCAATTCCAATGACGATAACAATGTTGTCTGCTGTTGAATGCTATGCACTATCGAATTCTCTATAGAAGTCAAGGAGGGGTTCAAATGGCACACTATCAGATGCTCTGCAGGTTCAAGGAGGGCACAAAGGCTTCAAAATGGTGGGGATGTTTTTTATGTTATGTTTTATATATTTTGTTTTTCTTTTTTATTATGTTTATATGTGTTATTAAATTTAAGATTATAATTGAAAAAAAAATCGTTTAGTTATATCCAACATTCAAAATTGAACCCTTTCTAGGCCTTATCCCTTCCAAGAAGTGTAATGTTAAAATTGTCCTTCAAAAAAAATTTAAAATCTAAATTTTACTCTTCCAATTAAGAAGGGCATAATTATATCAACATTTCAAAAGAAGGGAAACATTTGAAATTATTCATCCATATAAATTTCTCAAGATGTTGAAATTCCTATGCTATAAATTTCAACTAGTCATTCAAAATATTGTAAATATGATAAATTATTATCACTCACTCACTCATGTCATGCACATGTTGCTTAGTTGTGGAAGATGACCAACAATCATTGATGACTATGAGGCACTAGCCATCGAGATGTGACTCTAACTCCTGAGTCACTTGGCATTGCAATCTGAAGTGTGATAATTTGTCAACAACTACGACTATAATAAAAAAGAACTACTAGGCCTGAAATGAGCTCAAAACTTTGTGCCTACTACGTATGAGAACCTTGCTACCAATGCCCACTTTTTTTTCATCAAAATGAAATTCAAAAGGTCGGTTTGATTAGTCCTCCTCTACAAGACTTCATTTCTTTCATGAATATCATAAACAACACTCGATGTCATGCAAATACAAATAATGACATGTAGCTAGGATCACAAATTGTTTAGAGGTCGATTTATGCAAATGTTGCTATAGAGAGGTGTCATTGGGCACACAATATGGAGAAACAATGGTTATTAACAAAATTTAAAAAACAATTGTTGGCTCAACAATAGTATTCAATTTGATGGGTGGCATGATCGTGATGTAATCTCCCTCTGTCCTTCCATCTATTGTGGTTTCTCACAACATTTTTCCCTAGCGGCATGGAAATACATATAAAATTACTTGTCTTTACATCCTCTCCCCTTTAAATCCTCATCTCATAGTAATAAATTAGGACTATTATGCATGCACATCAGCACCTTATAATATGAATTGAGTAAGGCTTAGAGACAACCATAAAATATTAAATGTGTCAAGACACAAAGAGTAAGAGACAGCTATAAGTAAGTCTTATATTAATTTACCATATAAGTATTTAATTAACACTATCAACTAACATTTGACAAGTTGGATTGTTTTGATCTTCTTATCAGTCCTTACCAATGTGATTGCAAGGCATTCTTTGAAGGTGAAGTCCATAATTTTAGTTCTTCTTCCTCATTATCATGCCTTTTGGTAAGACAATAAAGAGGGTAGTGGCCTACATCGACATGGAAAATGGTTTTGACATAGAGGTATACACATTAAATGTTTTTATTAAATAACTTAAATTACTACATGTTCCTATCAATTCTCTAAGTCGTGGACTGGTACAAAACACAACAAATTTTAGAGCCCCGAGCCCTTAATTACTGACACTTAGAACTTTCTCAAATCTAGTCATTAATAAACTTCTTTTGGTATTTTGGTTCAATTTAAAAGGTGGATTGTTGAGAGACAGACATGTAGTGAGTTGCAAGGATTCAATTGACTTAGGCTTGATTCCATTTCCCCTCCATCCCATATTACATGTATTCTTTCATGACAAATGTTGAACAAAAAGTTTTGATGCCCTGACCTCGGTTATGCTAGCTTTGCTAACTTGCTTGGTATGTGGGAATTTTTTTTTTTAATGTTTTCTGAGTTGTGTATTATTTTTCTTAGGTTCCCAATCCTTATCATGCTTATATCTCTCAAGCTTGGATTGCACTTGGATGCCCCAATATGGTTATGACATACCTAAGTAGTTTTTTTGTATAATGAAGTGTGCTCCAATTTGAAAAAATACAATAGAAGAGTTGTTTTTAAATCATCTTAGTTGTTGATAGATTGTTGATTTGAGGATGCCGAGATCTTAGTGTGAGTCTACCACCATTTTAGTTCAAAAATTGTAACTGTTCTTACTACAATATATAAGAGTGGACCAGCCATAACATCTGATATTTCCATGTACGAGTTAAATTCCATTGAAAAAATTAATTCACGTACTGTTCAGGAAAAATTGATCAAGATACACTATAAAGTACAACAAAAGAAATATAATATGGCACGATAAGTCATTTTAGTATATCAAGTGCACATGATTAGTGAGGATAGGAGCCTAGGCGTGTAAAATAGTTAGAGCCATGTGAACTACAGTAAGAAAGATCAGATTAGATTATAGAAAGTTTTTTATTGTGTGTGTTGTTGTAAAGAGATGAGACTATTTAGTTTTGCCAAACTTCAGGATGTGTGCGCTTTCTTTAATTTATTACTACTTTGAAGTTTTAATTTTTTATATGTTTTAAAGGTACAAAGAAAGAGGACTTTATGCCAGAGATTGATGATGGGAAATCCATATCATGTTTGATGAAAGATTAAAGGAGTCTGCTGAGAAAGTACAGTTTACAAAAAATTATAATATCCAAGAAGCAACTGATGAGGAAAATGCAGCAACACAAGCGAATTTGGAAGCAATTGATGATCCTTATGGTGCAATGACTACTATTTTCACCAGTGCACCTAGTGCTACAACCAGTGTTGATATTAGTCTTACATGATTATTATATGAGTCCCTTCACTATGAGACTTTCTTCTCTATATTAGGAATTGAAACTCAAAATAATGGAAGGTGTTATGCTCGTTTATCAATCTCAGATGACTTGACAAAAATTTCAGTTAAAAAATCACCACCTACAACTTACCTAGAGCTTATATTGCACCTTTTCAAGGTACTAATTTTCCCCTTAACAAGTAATCTAAATGTGACAAAGTGTGAATTGAAAAGGGCGGTGAATATTGCACTAGATCTAAATGTGACTCATTTACCTAGTTAATCATGTACTTTGAAAATGGAGATCACGACATGTGGGTTGGAAAAAAAAAACCTACTAATAGTGACACAAACAACTCAAACACAACATGTGCATCTAAAGTACATTAAGTGATAAATCTAGGAAACAAGCCATTGAACCTAGAATCCTTTCGGAGGTTAATGTTGGGACACATGTAATATCACCATGTAATATCCCTCTAATTTGAACACATTACACAACAGAAACATTGCTAATGGGTATGACATAAGTTGTTCTAGCAATCCTTGAACCAAGGCACTCTACTAAACCACTAAGAATTTGTTAGTATGATATGGAGTTTCTTCATTACAAATTAAAATCTATTACGATTGCAAGAAATCAATGGAAACACAATGACAATACAAAGGGTTCCCATTGATTATAGAATGGAGTTGTAATTAGCTTAAACAACGCATTTCAATGTTGAATGATATATAGTTTTTCCATTACAAATTGTACTCTATTGTGATTTGATTCATGGATTAAGAGTTGTGCTCATCTTCCAAGTTTGTCACATTCATTTCCTTCTAGATTTGAAACCCTTATCATATTGGAGTATAGTGAATAACATTCAATAGATTGAGCAAATGGATTCCTTATATCCTATGCAACAATATGTTGTTGAACCATCTTGTCATATTTTATCACTGGCCTTATACATGGCCGCATCTCACTACAATGTGTTGCATAACAACCCCTTCACAAGATTTATACTAATAAATATTTATAAGCTCTTTGCATCGTATTGCCTTGAGATTTATAACAACAACATTTGTGGAAATGTACCTCCTTACATGGGACATGTGCTAGTATGCCTTCTTCCCAGGGACATATTGAAGAACTTTCCTAATTTTCTTCTTTCAGATAACAATCTTAGTTGTGTCCTTCCTTTTGAAATCAGAGAGATGATGAAACTAGGAAAGCTCGATCTGAAACTGCAATAATATCACTAGAACCATTCCTTGGAGGATTTTATATCTCAATGAATCCTTAAAAAATAGGCAGTTTAACTAAGGTTTTAGATATTAGATAAAATTAATTGTTGGAAGGAACCATATCATCAATTCTTGGCCATATTGTGATGTTGCTGACAAGTTAACCTTGATTATATGGCTGATGTGGAAACACTTAACTATGATGATTTGGATAGTGTTTCAAAGATACAAAATAGCCAATAGTGTTTATAAAATAGTTTTCTAAAAGAATATTCAAAACATATTTCTTCAAGCACTGCAACAAATATAATGCTTTCTGACAATGGAGAAGTCTTGCCTCTTAGTGTGTTTCTGTAATGTCTTGGTGGCAAGCACTCGAAATAACTCCTAAAAATTGAATATCTACCACATCAAAATAAAATTATTATGTTAGGATTTCCTTCCAACTTTGGAAATTTAATGAGGCTTTATGAATGCATACAAACTTGTCCCTTTCAGGAATATTTCTTTTACAAAGGTGATGAGACCTTGGGGAAGAGCGATCTGGAGATGGTGTACAATAACATCGAGCATAAGATAAATGGCATATCATGATGCTTACAACTTAAAAGATAAATGTACCTTAATCAAATACAACTATACTCTTACCTTTTCTTGGAAATATTTCACCACAATTAGAAATATTAACTAGAACAATAGGTTTTCCTTGATCTGTAGTTGATAATTGCCCAATTTTCTTTAGTGCATCTGTTCCCTAAACAACTCTTCCAAAGAAGACATGCTTGCTGTAGATAATAAGAAAATGGACATTAATTATATGAGAGTAAAATAGACAATATAGATGGGGAGAGGAAACATATCCAAATTAGTCAGAAAAATGTTAGCCTCACCCCCTTAGTAGCATATAGACCAGCTAAATTGGACTGAAGAGAAATTCCTACAAATATTTATCATAATTTAAAATGTCAAACGGTAAAAATTGTTAGATTTTTAACATTAAGCTAGCATTATTAGGATCTTTAACTGAGAGAATAACAAGCACAACAATCAAACACAAGATACAATGAACACGGTGTTTTTCCTCAGGGAAACCGTAAATGGAGAAAACCCCACAACTTCCTCAGAGATAGAATCAACACCAAGAGTAAAACCCCAAAATAGTAAGATAATCTCCCGACAGCAGTAACCTCTTTCTTCTAGCCCCAGTGACTTCTTCTTCCTCAACTATTGCACTACAACTGAGTGTGAGTGAGTGTGTGATAAATAGAGAGGTTACCTCTCTATTTATACTGATTCCTGACATGACTAAAACCCTACTAGGGCCGACCTCTTTAGGAGAGTCTAATAACCCTAGTGCCTCGGAACTACGGGGACTTTAACCCTTAGAAAATAGGAGGGCCACAATGACTTGACATGACTTGTTTACATTATAGATCCTCCTGATCGAAACATTGGGGCATGACATGACTCAATTACATTATAGACACATGCTAGAATAAACATCGGGGGTACAAGACACAATATACATAGGTGAATACATTCCAAAGTTACAATTACATCAACACTCCCTCTTAACTAGGAAGGTATTCTTTCGACACAATTTTCAGCACTGGTCTTCTTCTCTGTATTGACTGGATCATTTGGGCATCGTCATCTTCAAGTTATCTTTATCTTCAAGTTGTCTTCATCTTCAAGTCTTATTCGTCTTCAAGTCATCTTCATCTTCAAGTCTTCGTCATCTTCAAGTCATCTTCTTATTCAAGTCTTCTTCATCATGGGATATGCATCACACAACCACTGGATCATCATTGCTAGATCATCACTGGATCATCATTGCTAGATCATCACTGTATCATCATCAACTCTGGATCATCACTTGATCTAGATCATCATCAAGTCTAGATCATCATCACATCTGGATCATCACTTGATCTGGATCATCATTAAGTCTAGATCATCATCATCATCGGTGTTATCTCTCAATTCTTCTCCTCATAGGAAGTTCTACAGAATCAGTCTTGTAGGCCTACCCTTCATGCAGGTCTTCATCAGTGCTTATATCTGACACTTAAGTCAGAATGGCCTGCCCAACTCTTACATCTGACCTCATCTTGTCAGAAAGGCATGCCCAACACTCACATCTGACCTAAGCTTGTCAGAAAGGCCCGTCACTCACATCTGACCATGTGTAAACACATCACGCCAGAATGGCTCAGCACTTATATCAGACCATATGCAAGCACACTACATCGGAAAGGATCTGCACTTACATCCAACCATGTCCGAAGACATTGCATTGAAAAGGATTAGCACTTATAGTCGACCATGCTCGAAATCACCGCATCGAAAAGGCTCAACAGTTACAATCGACCATGCTCGAAAGCACCGCATTGAAAGGGATTTGCACTTACATCCGACCATGCTCAAAAGAACTGCATTGAAAGGGCTTACACTCACATCTGATCATGTAGAAACCATTCCTACAGTTCTATCAAAATGGCCCCCAGTCCCAGATTGAGCTACCTGGTAACTGACCAGGCGCCTCCATTCTCCCACAGAATGGTAGTTGCCCTTACATATGACCTACTCGTCAGAATGGCCAACACTCACATCTGAAATGGGAGGAACCTAATCCTTTAACCATGAAAGAATGGTTCAGCCCTTACATCTGATCAAGTGGGAACACATCCCTCTATCAAATTAGAATGGCTCTCAGTCCTAGACTGAGTTTTCTTGGTAACTGACCATGCACCTCCATTTCCAGAATGGAATTTTACATTTGATCATGTAGAGACCAATTCTACAGTCACATCAGAATGGCTTAGCACTCATATCTGACATGTAAGGAACCAAATCCTCTCACCATGACAAAATGGCTCAGCCCTTACATCTGACCATGGAAGGAACCAATCCTCTCACCATGTCAGAATGGCTCTCGGTCTTCATCATCTTCTCTTGGAGGAAACCTCGATCTGGAGAACACCAAGCTTCTCCCTAAAGTACTCAAAATTCACTCTAGCCAATGGCTTCATCAATACATTAGCTATCTGTTCCTTCATTGCAACATATTGGAGATTCACTACTCCTCTCTGAACCATATCCCTGATATAGTTATACTTGATCTCGATATGCTTTGACTTGTCATGAAACACTAGATTCTCTGACAACTTTATGCAACTCTGGTTGTCACAATGTATACAAATAGCATCCAACTAGAGATCAAATAAATCAAATAGTAGCTTCCTCATCCATTCTTCCTCACAAATAGTTGAACAAGCTACAACATACTATGCTTCAGCTGTACTCAGTGCCACAGATTGCTTCCTACTAAGCCAGGAGATCACACCCGATCCCAAACTGAAGCAACATCCTGAAGTTCTCTTCCTATCGATGGCATTGCCTGCCCAATCTGAATCAACATAACCCTCTAGGTTAAGCTTCTGATTCACCTCATACTTGAGTCCATAATCAATTGTACCCTTCAAGTACCTCAGAATATGCTTTGCAGCTGTGAAGTGAACATGTCTCGGATTTGTCAAGAACTGACTCAAGGTGTTCACAGCAAAGCAAATATTTGGTCTCGTGCTCGTCAAGTACATCAATGACCCAATCATTTGACGATAAATCATAGCATCAACTGCTTCTGATGAAGCATCACTCAATAGCTTCAGGTTCGATGCCTAGGTGTGGTTATGGCCTTCCAGTCCATCATCCTGAATATCTTCAGGATATCTACTACATTCTTTCCTTGTCCAAGGAAGATCCCATCTGCATTCTGCCACACCTCCATGCCTAAGGAATAGTGCATCATACCCAAGTCCTTCATTTTGAACTCGGAAGCTGGTTTCCTCTTTGTATCAGTAATCAACCCATCCATACCTATTACAAATAGATCATCCACATACAACAGGAGTATCACTGGGTTTCCATCTTCAACCTTGTAGTAAAGGTTGGAATCTGCTTTACTCTTGGTAAAGCCCAAACTAGATAGGAAACCATCAATTATACCGTACCATGTCCTGGGTTCCTGTTTCAAACCGTACAGGGCTTTCTTCAATCTGCACACATGAGACTCTATGTCATGTGTCTCAAAATTGAGTGGCTGTTCCACATACACTTCCTCTTCCACTACACCATTCAAGAAAGCAGTCTTGACATCCATCTCATGTATCTTCCATCTCATCACTATAGCCAGACCAAGTACTGATCTGATGGAAGTGTATCTGGCTATAGGTGTAAAGGTTTCTTCATAATCTATTCCTTCTTTCTGAGAGAAACCTCGAGCCACAAATCTTGCTTTATGTTTCTCGATGCTTCCATCTACAGCATGGTTAATCCTGTAGATCCATTTGGAAGTTACAAGAGACTTCCCTTTTGGTCTTGGGACAACATCCCAAACATCATTCTTCATGATCGAAAGATACTCTTCGATCATAGCATCCTTCCATTCTTTCCATCCTGCCACTTCTTCATAGTTGGAAGGTTCTTTATCAATAATGTCACATAGTAAGGCTACATAACTAGAACATGATCTAGTTCTCTTTCTTCCTCTGGGTGTTTCTTATGAAGCTCCATATCTTTCTGCACCTTGGATAATTTCACGTACCCAAGCAGGTTTCCTCTTATGAGGATTCTTCTCCAGAGGTGGATCTATAGTTTCTTGAGGATCTTCAAATTCTCAATCTTCTTCTTGAACTTCTTCATTCATGGTTGTATCATGAATTTTGGGAATTTTGGCTTCTTCAGGTTCTTTAGCAAGTTTCTTTCTTGATTTGTTGTAAGCTGTGTCTTCATCAAATGTCACATCCCTGCTGATGTCAATCTTCTTGAACCCTGGGAAGTATATTCTGTAAGCCTTCGAGCTTTTAGAGTATCCCACAAATATACCCTTCTTTCCTGAAGGATCTAATTTTGTCCTCTTCTCTTTTGGAATGTGTATGTACACAAGACAACTGAATATTGTGAGATGGCTGAATTTTGGTTTCTTGCTAGAGAAGACTTCTTCAGGAGTCTTGTTCTTGAGTACTCTGTGTGGAGTACAGTTCTGTACATACACCACTGTTCTAGCTATTTCTGACCAAAGATGCATAGGAATATTTTGATCATGAAGCATAGCTCTTGCAACTTCGATGATAGTTCTATTCTTCCGTTCTACAATCCCATTTTGTTGTGGATTATATGGAGTGGACAACTCCCTTTTAATCCCTGATTATTTGCATAACTCTTTGAATTCATTTGAAGTGAATTCTCCACCACTATCTGATCGAAAGGTCTTGATCTTCTTTTCAGTGTGGTTCTCAATCAAGGCTTTGAATTCCTTGTATTTGCTAAATACTTCATGAAGTAGATCCATGTATTCCTAGAAAAATCATCAATAAAATAAACATAGTATGCATACCCGCTTAGTGAACTGGATGACATTGGACCACATACATTGAAATGGATGACTTCCAGGATTCCTTTTGCCTTGCTTTTGCTACTTGGAAATGTCATCTTTGTGTTCTTCCCTTTCACACATCCTTTGCATACACCTTCATGTTTTGTTTGCATTTCTGGGAGACCTTCAACAACTTTTCTTGCAAGAGGTAGTGCTCTGTAGTGCACATGTGCAAGACTTCTATGACAAAGTTCATTTGTCTCTACTATGTCATGGACCAAAGCTTGTTTTGGATGGCCCTTCAATTTGTATAAGCCTCCTTCTTATTCCCCAATCAATGCTACATCATCGATAGTATTTCTTCTTGGCCAGATGATGACTTGACCATCTATAAATGCAACCCTCATTCCTTTTTCATTTAATGTAGATATGGAGAGGAGATTCTTCTTTAGTCCCGGTAAAAACAATACATCCTTCATTGTCATAGACTTTCCAGAATCTAGCTTATAGGAGGATTCCCCACTACCTTTTATTGGATACTGGTAGTCATCTCTTAGTTTCACCTTGTGAGGTGATTCATGTTCAGATAATTTCCAAAGGATTCCTTGAATCCTGTCATGTGCTTGGAAGCACCACTGTCTATAAGCCAATCATTGCTGCCATGTGTGATAGTTCTCATGAGAGTAGAAATCAAAACATATTATTCATCTCTTGAAGAATCATCACTGACTTGTTTGTTTCTCTTTGTGGAAGGTTCATCATCCTCTATAGCATGAGCATGATGTCTTCTCTTGTTTCCCTTCTTCTTGTGAGAGCTACTTTTATTCTTAGGACAATCTCTAGCAAAATGCCCTTTTTCATCACATGTATAGAAAATGTACTTCGACAAATCTCTAGGATTTCTAGAGTTATTCTTTTGATGAGATTACTTACTTCTGTGGTGGTTGGATCTAGATTTATTGGATTGTACTATGAGAGCTTGATTTTTCACTTCCCATATTCTCTTCTCGAGCTACTATTTGAGCTTCTTCTTGAGAGAATTCTTCCCACAGTCTGCTGAATTTGACCAACTTCTTTCTGGCACGGATTCCTTGAATAAAGGAGTCCCATGATCTAGGGAGACCATTCAAGTTGGTCATCACAATCTCTGCATTCTCTACTTCTTCATCTACTGCTTCCAATTGTTATTTGATCTGAGAAACCCTTGTGAATTAATACTGGATGGTCTCTCCATTCTGGATCTTCACATTCTTCAACTAATTTCTCAGAGTCATCTTCCGGTTTATGTTCTTCCCTTCAAACAATTTGGTTAGGGCATCAAACATAGCTTTAGGTGTCTTGAGGGAGGACACATATGGTATGAGGTGATCCTTGATAGAATCAACAATGATTCTCTTTTCCATAACCAACTTCTTCTTATGTAAGGCCTTTGCCTCATCTCCCTCTGGAACTTGAACCTCCTCATGGATGTAGGAGTCCAACTCATTTTCTTCCAGGACCAGGGAGATCCTATACTTCCAGGCTCAGAAGTTATCAGCTCCCTCAAGCTTTTCATCAAGCTTGGTATGATGAGACATCTTAACTAAGAGCCTCAAAGGGAAATACAAAATATTTAGATCTTACCAGGATAAGATGTCGGATCTAGATTTGGAGCTAAAATCTTGCAGTACTAATTCAGGAGCAGATTAGGGTTTTGCTTTTTCGGAGTTTTGTCCAACCAAATGATCTGAAGTTGATCCATAAATTTTATTTTGGGGAGGAGATCAATCCAGGCCTGGGCTCACTGAAAAATTCCTCTTCTGTGAAAAGCCCTAATTTTCGGTAGTAGTGTCAGGTCCAAAACTGAAAAACCTCAGAATTGGATTCTGCTTCAATAGAAAGATGTGCCCTAAGGAGGAGAGTTAATCCAACCTTCTTTTGCTGAAAATATGTGGAGGAATATCCACAAAGTAGGAAGCCCTAGTTCCCACAGCTGTATAGTGTCTTCTTCTTAGGTTAGCTCTGATACCATGTTACATTTTTAACATTAAGCTAGCGTTATTAGGATCTTTAACTGAGAGAATAACAAGCACAAAAATCAAACACAAGAGACAATGAACATAGTTTTTTTCCTCGGGGAAAACATAAATGTAAAAAACCCCGCAACTTCCTCAGAGATAGAATTAGTACCAAGAGTAAAACCCCAAAATAGTAAGATGATCTCCCGACAGCAGGAACCTCTTTCTTCTAGCTCCAGTGACTTCTTCTTCCTCAACTATTGCGCTACAACTGAGTGTGAGTGTGTGTGTGATAAATAGAGAGGTCATCTCTCTATTTATACTAATTCTCAACATGACTAAAACCCTACTAGGGCCGACCTCTCTAGGAGAGTCTAATAACCCTAGTGCCCCAGAACTGCGGGTACTTTAACCCTTAGACAATAGGAGAGTTACCCACCATGACTTGACATGACTTGTTTACATTATAGATCCTCCCGATTGGAACATTGGAGCATGACATGAATCAATTACATTATAGACACATCCTGGAATAAACATCACGGTACAAGACACAAAATAAATAGGTGAATACATTCCAAAGTTACAATTACATCAACAAAAATACACTGGTGTCTCACACCCAAAGAAAGTAACCCATTATTTCAAGGTAAAGGAATCTTGTATTTCTAAAATACAAAATTTCCATATGGTGACACTCATGAGTCATGGATAAAGAGAAAATATGTCGATCACAACCAACATGTAAATCTACTCAGACAAACTTAGGTGAATACAAAAAATCATAGATATGGAATCAAGTATATACCCATCAAGATGAGGTGTTTCTCCAAAAGTAATAAAGAACTAAGAACCATTGGTGTTCTAAGATACTAAATTTCCATATGGTGACACTCATGAGTCATGGATAAAGAGAAAATATGACGATCACAAACAACATGTAATGCTTCTTAGAAAAACTCAGGTGAATAAAAAGTCTGTGGGACTTGATGGATTAATATTTTATGGGATCAACAAAAAAATTACTCATTGAGTGAACAAAATAAAAAATGGAGCACAGCCTAAGTATATCTCATCAAAATAACCACTGCAAATTTTGTGCCCAATTCTATACTTGTTGTTTACGTGTGACTCCATGTCACGGGATGTCACAATTTTAGATCCTATGTGCACACATTCGAGGTTAATATGCACATTCTAGTACCCACAATCATGTCCCAACACCCCCCCACACACTTCAACATCTACATGTGTTCTAGCTCTTTGCATAAACTTTGTCATCATGAGATTTGTGGAAATGACCATATTTTGTTGAAGACCTCTACACTAAACTAGAATATGAAAATATATATATGCACAATGATATTTAAAAAGTTTCTTGTCAAGTTATGGTTGTCTCAAACGGTTCCCTTTAGCAGTAAAGTGAAATCTACATGTAGCATAGTATAATTGCTTGACAAAATCAGTGAACCAACAACATACTTGGTTGTAATGATAAATAATCAAGTTTTACGCAATCAAGCACTAGCAAAATGAAGTCAAGAAATATAACAAGGATACCATATTTAGAATATATTGGGAAAATTTCCTTTAATGGTAAGCTCAATAAAGGGTTTGGTTCTTGTATTTAATACCTATAAAAATGACCTTATGGTCATTGGAGGCCAAATAAGACTTGAAGGTGAAAATATAGAGTTGAATTTCTTGCATCCTACACCTAAAGGAGGAGCTTTGAAATGGAATTTGCTAACAGTTAAGGAATATGCAAGATTTATACTTCTCACATATGAAACCATCCTATTGGCATCGATTCCTTGCTGAATGGTTATCAAAAATACATTTGATATTTTTCCACTTGCATATTTAGCCTATCAATATCTATGTGTTGGAACGTTGAATTCTCTACCAACTCTTAGTAACGATCTGAACAAGGAAAATTCCTTTGTTGTAGTAGTGGCTCTTAAAATTCGTGGCATATTGAGAAATGTAATACTGTGAACAAGTGACAGAGTATATTACAAAATATCTAGTAATCAAGAGTAATATTAGCAATGGGGATTTACATATGTTTGTAGAAGGAAATATCAATGGGACTCTATGGTGTCGAATCCTCCATCCAACAAAGTAGTAGGTCCACATTACCAGCATTCAAATCCCATATTTTGAAGATCAACAATAAATATCAACCCCATATTCAAGGGCATCAAATCGAGAATTTCCATGCAGTCATTTAACAGGTGGTATTCAAAGGAGGGACAAAGAAGGGACAAATATCAAAGTATAGGATGTTAAAGCATATTTGGGTCATAAATTGAACACTTGAAAGCTATAGGATTCCAAGAAATCCTCTCTAGATTTATGGAAATAGTGGGGCATATATCCTCAAATTTTAGGTAAAATATTAGTTGACAGCTATAGTCAAACCTTATATTTTAAGGGAATCGAACTCAGTAGCGGTACTAGCATTTAGCAAATCAACTCAACAACAGTAATTAGCATTTATAAAATCAACTCCAGGTGTAGCATTTCCTGGCTCTATGTTGAATGTTTTTCTTGTT
Organism: Pseudotsuga menziesii; assembly: GCA_001517045.1. Classification (NCBI taxonomy): domain Eukaryota; kingdom Viridiplantae; phylum Streptophyta; class Pinopsida; order Pinales; family Pinaceae; genus Pseudotsuga; species Pseudotsuga menziesii. The sequence continues at coordinate 24,756 of LPNX010176280.1, read as the reverse complement.
GAGATTCATGGCGCAATTCATGTCACTAACCCTAGATTCATATATGGTGCTATGCTATTCAGGACGTTTTTTTGGAGGATATTATTGGCATTATATGGGATGCTTTTGTGGACGCTAATTGGGATGTTATTTGGGATGCTAATTATCATCCAAAATAATGCCAACTTTTAAAAATGGATGATATTTGGGATGCTAATTGGGACGCTAATTGGGACACTAATTGGGACTCTAATTGGGATGCTAATTGGGATGCTAATTGGGACGTTAATTGGGATGCTAATTAGCATCCAAAATAATGCCAAATTTTAAAAAGGGACACTAATTTGGATGCTAATTGGGATTCTAATTGGAACGCTAATTGGGATTCTACTAGGGATGCTAATTGGGACATTAATTGGGATGCTAATTACCATCCAAAATAGCGCCAATGTTTAAAAAGGGACGCTAATTGGGATGCTAATTGGGATGCTGATTGGGACTGTCACATACCCCAATTTTGCAAAAACAATTTAATATTATTTAATATTATTTGACGACAATATGTTAAATTTTATGCTAAGTTGCAATTGATGATGTTGGAGCAGGGCCCCACAGCTATAGGAAAAGCTGCTATATCGGAACAAGAAAGACAAAGGAAATAGTACCTGAAGCGGCTGAGAAGAGAGCTCAACCATTCCATTTAAGGCAGTGGCGATGACAGGAGGGCTCAGCTGGGAACCCGTGGAGCTTGGAAGTTCGTCCTTCTCTCTGTTAACCTAGACAACCAGTGGTGCAACTCTATGTGGATCTACCAAAGAAAATTTCATAAGCATCACCAAAAACATACCTTTGTAAAAAGTCACTTGCATTACACCGCGGATTGGCGTTCTCTTTCTGCGCAAATTTCAAATGGATCTCAGCAAACCAGTCACTGATTTCCTTCACAGAGGGCCTCCAGAACATAGCCCTTGAGGTATAATGTAAACCCCTCTTGAGCAGGTACTGAGTTCAACCGGCAATGGAACCAATTTGTTGGGCAATAGGGCAGACCCAGGTTTAATCCTTTTGTGTCGCACCAACAAAAGACCCATCGTGTTGGCCCTTTCGGCAACAACCTGCCCGCAGGTTGCAGTCTCACCCGAAACAGCAATGGGGTGCCGCAGAATCAGGTTTCTGCAAGCACAGAGGGGTATTACTGTACCTTAGCCTTTAATAAACTTATCAATCAACAGTTACACAACTTTATCATTCACTCATAGATATATAACTTCACAGATAGATAAATAACCGTGACTTGCTTAACCCACTACAGGGAATTCACAGCAAAGCTTTATTACTAGCAGTGATCTATGTTATCAGATGTATATAGTTTTAATGCACAAGAATAACAGAAATAGAAACAACACAATAAACCACGACACCAAATATAACGTGGTTCACCCCCAATGTAGGGGCTACGTCCACAAACTGTGTTTTATTCAACTTGCTACAAAACCATAGTTTGATCTGCGCACTCAGCTGCAGATCCCTTCAATCCTTAACAGTCGCGCACACAGCAGCAGGCCTCTGCGCACACAGCTGCAGAGGTCGTCCATGCACACAGCTGGGACTTAACCTTTCCTTACAAAATCAACCTTAGCTTTGCCTTATTCTTTCTTACATCATAAAACCTAGCCTATCTTCTTTACACAAGCGCTTATTTATACTGCGCATTTTTACAAAACCATGGTCTTAAACCATGGGCACCCCAAACCCTAAACCCTGGAATTTAAACCATGGGTTTATTACAGAAGACTTTGAGTCAACCCCGACACCCCTAAGACTATTTTGAGTCCACACTTGCGGAGTTATCCATCTTAAGGGTCGTTAGGGTGCGCGTCCCAACAAAAGTGCTATTAATATCTCCACAGATCTAGTTACCAGGAAGAGGACCAAACATGTTGAGATACACATGCACTACATCAGAGAGTTGGTGCATGATAGGACCATTGTTTTGCAATATTTCTCTACAGATGGGCAGATTGCAGATATCTTTTCCAATATATTTACAGAGAAAAATTTCACTTACCTCCATTCACTATTGGGGGTGATTTCATCAAGGCGATCATATTACTTCTCCAGTTTTCAGCTTGAAGGGGGGGTTTTCTCACTGGGTTTTTCCTCTTTCCTCACTTAGATTTATTTTTTAGCATTGTTTTAGTTACATTATTGTATAGGGTGACCTATGGAATTTTTTGTTGAGTACCTAGCATTTCATGCATTTTACTTTTACTCCTCTTGAGTATAGCTTAAGGGGGGGTGTTGGAGTCATTTACCCAACATACACACTTATTTGGTCAATTTGGCCTTGTTAAACCACTAGCCTAAGTTTATTTTACTTGAATTAGCATAAAAAATCACAACATGGCATTAGATATAGCACACCCATGCCTTCCTTCAATCAAGGAGGCCAACTAATCCTTCTCCTTCAATCGGGGATCCTAACTGGGATTCCTCCTTCAATCAGGGAGCAATTCTGGGGTGATTTGAGTGTCATAAGTGCACCTAATATCTAACGGATTCGTGTTCCACCTAACAATAAGTTAATCTGATTTGTAAAGGAGCCTCCATTATCTAATTGTCTATTTTGGGCTGATTGGGATGAACCAGAGTGAGTTAATGTGCCCCCAACCACTTCTGATGACCAGTTTGACTCCAGTTAACTTCATCGAAGTTAATTGGAGTTTATGATTTGCTACTACTACTGATTGACATGCAGTGACATGTGTCTGAGTTACTTTCAGTTACACTCAGACATCCATTGCACTCTAATTCAGTCAGGACTCAGTTGAGTCAATCATGGCTTGATCGGTGGGTTAACTAGGTGTGTCTATTGTGGCTGACATTCAATTAAGCTACACCCATCCATGCAATTCGAATGAAACCCTTGTGTATTCAAATTTCCTTGGAATTCATGCATTCTGCATGATATTGTTTTGTACTATCATTCTATTATTTATTATACAGGGTTTGCAAACTCGTATTGCAGTACCGTTACACCATTTCATGTCTAATTTGTCTTGAATCACTTGTAAGACTGTGTGTAGTCCCTAGATGATTGTGACAGAATTAATAGAAGGGAGATGTGTAACTCATGTTATTATCCGCACATGAGTAATATTTCCATCATATTTAATAATCCTATATCTAGAAAAACCTTGGTATAATATAAAAGAATACTATAGCTAAAAAAGAGGAGTATTGATGTATCTTCACAGGAAGCAATAGTTAAAAATACCCAAACTAGTTAGTCATGTTATATGACTCAATAAACCATGGGTCGTGATATCTTGTGGAGAAAATCCACATGAGAAAAGACACGGTCAAAGTCTTGGAGACTAATGGATACTCTAGAAGAGTTATAGTCTGAACTATCAAGGAGAAGTTAAACCTCTTGGAGAGTTTACATGTCCATACAATTGGCTATGTGGGGTACTATGATATGAAATCACTATGAAAGAGATCAGGCCCTAAAGAACATCACTGAGAATGGAAAGTTCACTAAGAACTTTTTCAAATGGAAGATGATTCCTGAAGTCAAAAAATGTTGAAAATTGAAAGAAAATATAATATTTTATTTCTGCATGATATTACACATTTAATGTGCATATGATGGATATGAAATGCATATTTTCTAGTTTACAGAAACTACATTCTAGATAAGATCGAGATGATGTAAATTTGAATAAGTATTTGGTTGGTCGCTTAAAGTACTTTTAACACCCCGGTTTTGACCCTGTGGTATTTTGATTGTACATAATGTAAATATTGTATGGAATCATGGAAAGGAACTCAAGGACAAGGCCCTGCCATTGATTCATTTTTAGTGTATAGGTGATCAAGGTTGATGCCTAGGGTTTATGGTTATAATTCAAGCACAATATATATATTTTTGAATATCATGTAATTGTGTAATTAATAGAATACCACAACTAGCTATGTACTGCAACATTAAAGAGATGGGAGCATGATTTCACAAGGAATAGGGAGGGATAATTATTCATACCTTGATACTATGGGGAAAAGCCATGTGTCAAATAAAAAAACCAAAAAAATTATTCCTATTCCCTCATGCATGCACATTCATCTTCCCTCATGTTTGGAGGAGCTGCAGGATGTTTTGGCCCTCCATTCTGCATTCACGGGGAGCACTTACATAGCTGGTTGTTCTTCTCCTCAGTCCTCCATCCCTTATTTTTACCCTGCATGATTTTTCATTTGTTTTCATTTTCCCATGGCTGGAGAATCATTTTGGGAAATTCCCAGCAGATTGAAGAGGAAACCATGATTTTAGAGTGGTTGCTGAGCCGTCGTCACCCACGTGAAGCGATTGAACGTTCTGTGCAGTCGAATTTGGTCATAGGGTTTTTTTTCCTCGATTTCCATTGTTGTTTTGGTTTCCATGATGTTTTCCTTCAATCCTAAAACTTGTAATTATTGTGTAGGCATTCTTCATTTGGTCTAAATGATTTGGGTGTGAACAGAGGTCATTTTTACCTTTGGAAGGCCATCCAACATTTTCTGAATGATTTGGGTCACTTGGGTTGTTTTCCCCATTTTCCATATTCGATTTTGGGTTCCTAGGATGCTTTTTCCATACCGAGAACTTGTGTTTTTTTTTGTAGTGCATACTTGTGTTGGCTTGGGTGAGTAATTCTAAGAACCCATATGTTATTGGGATGAATGTGTTTGGATGTGATTATTGGCTTGACTATGGGTGTATAGCCTTGTTGTGTGGGAGTCTATGTTCCCTAGTTCCTTTTGGAAATCATGCCCATCTCGGGGGTGGCAGTGATGTTGAGAGATTAAGGAATACACTAGCCTATGGTTGGGTGGAACGTTGCAAAAACATAGCTAGTTGCGGGAAAGCTTCTTCTTAAGATAAGTTTTTTTGTGCATTTAACCCCTACAATGTATTTTCTTTGTAAATTATTCATGAACATGTGGAATGCTTGAATAGGATGAATGTTGCTTGTTTTATGAGTTATAAACAACATGAATGTGTTGAATGAATGTGTATTGCTTCCCCTATAGATTTCTCTAGGAATCTGTAAATGTTTTTATGTTCAATGCATTTATATGGTTTATGTTTTATGAGGGCTTAGATTGCCCAGATTGGTGATGGCCTGAATGGCCCAATGTTTCCAAGAATTCTGTTAACAGGTTAAATTTTCCTTCTACAACTTGTGGGATGCGAGATGCGTAAATGCCCTTCTATAAATTCCATTCCCTCTAGATTTCCCTCTGCAACTCTCCTTTCCGCATGTGGGATGAGAGATGTGGGAATGCGAGATGCGGCTTCATGATCTCTATTTCTGCAATGGACTATTCTGCATGTGGGATGCAGGATGCAGAATGTGAAATGTGGGATGTAGGATGTGGGATCACAATTTCCATATTTTCCCCAATTCCACAAACTCAAGCTTTTGCACCGTTGATTTTTGCGAGTTGATTCTCAGTCGTTGATATGTTTCTAGATGCGGAACAGATTGTGACCATTGATTTTTGTCACGACCTTTCTCCGTCATTCGATATCCTATGATATTTTTCTTCATAGATCGTCGAATGGATCACTGACATGATCAATTTCTATGATGTTGGTAAGTTATAGAATTTACACAGACTTAAATAGATTGAACTTCGAGCTAGATGCTCCTGCATCAGTTAGGTAGCAGAAATTGTCGTGTTCTTTCATCAAGTGTATGGAACTATGGTCGCATTTCTCCTCTAAGGTGGAAGGGGATGTGACAATACGTATCATACCTGTTGTATTTTTATACTTGTGGATAAGCATATGTTTGAGTACCTTTGAGGTACATTAGAATTGGTTCTTTATTGTATTTTTACATAGTAGACCTATTATATAGAATGGTATTAGCTATGTGTATTAAGGTTAGTACCACATAAGCTAAATGTATTTTGTAGATAGTACTACCTGTTGAGGAGTAGTGTAGCTTGGGATGATACATACTAGGGTGAAATACTTGAAGCCTACAGTTATTAGGTGTTATAGTAAAACTTTCTCAAAATCCTTATGTGTTATGATAGAACACATTGAGATGAATTTTTACTTCAACAAATTCATGGTCATGTAAAAATAAAATTTCAGTATGTAGCTATTGATAAGAATATTACAAATATGTGGATAAGCCTCTATCAGTAATGAAGCTGAGATAATTCTGAGATAATCTTGGTATGGTAGAAAATTCTTGGTAAAGCATAGAATGTATCCCTTGCTAAGAAGGAGTGTTGATTGAATGATATCGGGAGTCATTCTCCGGACTTGCGAGTCATATCAAGTCCTATGTATCCTCATATGATTGAGGTGGTGATGTTGTATTGTAAAACTTGTGAGTAATATCAAGTCAAGAATTGTGAGTAATATAAATACTAGACTTGTGAGTAATATCAAATCAAATATTCTCATAGAAAGTACCCCATGAGAATGGATCTCCAATTACGGCGATGATCTTTTGTTGTATCAATATTGAAGTATTTTGTTGTTAAAATAATGTGGACCTCCATTTTTTGAGGTGGTTATACTATGTGATATATTTCTATTCATGTTCACTGAGTGCTATAAGTCTCCTTTAGGGATTAGCTTCCCGTAGAGTGAATTGCATTAGAAAATGACTATATGTACCGAGGTAATATATAGAATCATCAATATGTATGGAATAATTTGTTTGAGTATGATATGATAAGATGGATAAATAATACACATATGGACCATGCATTAATTATTTAATGTTAATAAGATAAATCATAGAGAAAGAGAATTTGAATTTCTCATGGAAACGTCTGAGTGAACTGAATTTATAACTCATCGGTAAAATATGAATTCGTAAATCAGTGCCTAAATCAAAGCATCAATTGAACTAGTAATGAATGTAATCAATTAACTAAAGAATATCTTAATGTTCATCAATCAACATACATTAGTTAGCTAAAGAGATCCACACAAAATTTAATAATATAAATTGTGCATGGATGGCACTAAGAGTGAAACACTATTGATACTTAAGTTAGCATATTAACTAAGCGATCAACATTTAGTTAAATATTGAGTACATCTTGCATTTAGTTTAAGTCAGTTAAACACTCAATTCAAGTAAAGTTAGCATTCAGTTCAATCAGTTAACATTTAGTTCAAGTAAGTTAACATTCAATTCAATTCAGTTCACATTCAGTTCAAGTAAATTTAACATTCAGTTCAAGTCGGTTAACATTTAGTTCATTGTTAGTTAAAAATATCTAGTTCAATTCAGTTCACTTTCAGTTCAAGACAATGAACATTTAGTTAAATATAATTGAGGAAATTAACGGTGGTAAAGTTTGCATGGAGGGATTTCTAGTCAGCTCATCCTTATGAATGCACTATGTGGTGCTCTCAATGTGTTTGCTAAGACTCCTATGAGCTACCTTTTGCATTCTTTGGTTTTTGTATTGTTATTAATATGCTAGGAATATGGAAAGTTCAATATAGTTCCATACAATTGTTTTTGTAGGGTTGCATTGGATATCTCTTCTCTACTACTAAAGTGATATCTCTTATTAGGAAATAGGATTATGTGTTGTAAGAACTTCTCTGCAAATATATCTATCATACTCAAAGAATTGATGGGTTTTTCATCCTTCGTGTTTGGATATTTTTACCAAGGTATATCTTGTCTCTCATAGTTGACTAATTTATATGGCTAATATATTTGTGAGGTTTACATGAGGATTATATATTTATGAGATTCACATGTGGATGATATATTCATATGTGGCTTATTTATGATATAAATATATGCTGAGATTGATTGATAAAAGTTTTAAAGTTCAAGCTTCTTCGATTTTGCTCAAACATCAACATTTCCATCATACTTAGACATGCTTTATGTGATGTGGGATGCATGGTGCATTGATTACCATTGGTTATACCATGATGTATATACACATTTTAGTTAGCATGCTCATGGTTTTCCATGCCTTGAATTAATGCTTACATGTCACACTTCCTTGAAGGATTGTAGACCTAGATGTCATGCTGATTTTTTTAGATGGGGTGCACATATAAAGAGGTTACTTGATTTCTTAAGAGGATTACTTGAATTGGAGGGTACAGAATTTAGGAGGTGGGAATTGAAGACTAGATATCATGGATATATTGAGTTTCTTAAATGGAATTTTATACTTATATTGAGGACACTTGAGTTGAGGAGTGATCATGTAAGTGTGGGGAGCCCAGCAGAACACATGGATTATTAATATGTAGTGTTGAATCTCTAAAGGAATTTAGAGGAGGATCATTCGCACTTAAAACCCTTTTTGTTTCTTAAGATATTCACAATGTGAACCTATGACATAGCATGTGCTTTCATAGGATATTGAATAGTACTCCTAATTTACCTATAATGCCTCCAAAAATTATTTTGTTGAACTCCTATCCCAATAAACTTTTTCAATTTAAAAATCCCATATTTTCACTAGATATCCTAGGTATCCATTTTTTCCATAACCTTTGTAACAACCCATTTTTTATTTTACCTAGAATAGGGTAACATGGCACAATAGTTATAACCTTTATAAGAAACCTTGCAAGGTGATATATGAAATCTTAATTATAGAAAATATTAGAATATGGGGAACAATCCCCTCAACACAAGTGGACTCCATACAAATCCATTCCAATAAAATTAACACCATATTCAAACACCACTTTGACTCCAAGCATAATTGGATTTGCATCACCTTCACACAGATCATATTTATTCAAAAACTAATATAACTTCACAAATAGTCAGACTCACACCAAATTCAGATAAATAGTACATATTCAAACCCCTTAATAACCTATTCACCCCTATAGATAAATAATGATAAACCCCCCTAATATCCATATGATTTTAATATAATAAAAGTACCCCTTGATCCTTATGTACTAGACAATATATTGCTTCTATTTTTAGAGTATTAATTCTTGCAATATGAACTTACGTGCTTTAATATCGCCTACTGTTATCTACCCAAATGGCACTTCTCCGTTCGAGTGCCGACATTGCCTATGTTGGTACATAGAAGGACATTTATGGATTGAAGGTTGCCTAAAACACTATAGATGGGCATGTTATGAAATACATTCATTATCCATCTAGCTTGCCATTTTTACCTTTGAATATGTCAATTGCTGTACGCGCCTTTTCCTATATGCAGCTTGCGTACATACATGAATTTTCCTACAGCATGTTGTGTGTGGTACGCAAGTATTTGTAATTACAACCCGCATACAGATCTGTACGTGGGATTCCCTTGGAGTAACTCGCGTGTCATACGTGGGTTGCTAGTATCAATACCCGCGTACACTTTCCTTTGATATTAAAAATAATAAATCATGATTATTTGAGATTTATTAAGCCCTTAAATATAACCACCTTAACTGTCTCAACCTCCTCAACCCTCAAAACTGCCTTATTTCACTAAGTATAAATAAAGGCCTTGGGGAGGGTATTAATCAATAATACTTGGAGAGCAAAGTTATGCTGGTGGTGTCTATTCAGAAATCTTTGGAGTAGTGGAACTCAAAATCCTTTGGTTGCAGAGGAGTCCTTGTCTCAGGCATTGGGTTGTAATCTTAACTCATTCGCTATTGTTAATAAAGAGAATCCTTCTTCCAAATGTGTTTTGAATGTCTTTCATGTATTATGGTTTGATGAATATTTATGATTAAGCACTCTATATTTGATTTATCTAACCTGTCCTATATAAATGTATAAGCTTGCACTAGGAGGATTTGTTCTTGATAGGTGAAGGAGAAACATCCCTGAAAGCTTTGGAGGAGAAGCAGAGCGGAAGAGGACAAAGCTAGGATCAACTGTCATGAATCGGGTGAGTCCATACTATCCTCTTGTTTCCTTTATGTACTTTAAAGTTGATTTCCTGCAAGTTTTATGAGTATGTTGGTAACCCCATACCTTCAGTTATAAGGTGTTTATTCCTGTACAATAGAACTAGTGACCCGCTGGGGAGCCCAGACTACTGTAGGTTATTTCTGTCACCCCTAACCAGTATTTTCCTTGAAGTTTTTGTGTGGTATTTTACCCTGGTTCATGCTTACCATAGTATTTGAAAACCTTGTGGATTTTCCCTTTTCTTTTGAGAAAATTTTGTACCTGTACACGGATTTCTCTCATACACAGTCGTGTACAAAGGACTGCATACACAGGTTGCTCTCTTGGATAGTCGCGTACAGTACATGAGTTGCCCTTGCACACAGTCGCATACAAGCCCGGAAATAGGGATTTTTGGGCTAGGATTTGTTTGTCCCTATCCTTTTGTGATTCCTGTTTGTTAGTTTGCTTTCTTTATAAATACTATGTAGTCAGTCTGAAGATCTTGGTGGCCACACCTTGTGCTTTCTTGTAAATCCCTTGGGTTTCTTTTGTTTGGATTGTATTCTGTTGGCATTTTGAAGAAGGTTGGCCTGTTTGGGTTATAGGTTGAAGTGTTTTTGTCTGAATCAGTGATTAGGGTTTTGGGAATTGATTTTCCAGTCTATCTTTTGATAGTGGTTGGTTGGTCACTTACCTTCATGAGTTTGTAGTGATTTCTTGTCATTGTACACATCCAAGCTAGGGTTCTCGGTCTTCCCTTGTTGGTTGATTCTTGGTTTTATTGACCTATTTACTTCAATTTGCTTATTTTATATAGTTGATTTGATCCAATTATACTCAAGTTTAGTGCATTTTAGGTGCATAGTAGAGTTTGAGCATTTTAAAAAAGTGAAAAGAAAAACATTTTCAAGCTTTTGCATTTGCTTTTGCATAAGTAGTTTTAATTTTAGTTTTAAAATATAATCTCAAAAACTACAAAAACATAGTCTTAGTTTCTCTTTATTGTTTGCATTTGTTCATCAATCTATATTTACAAAAAGAAAAAGAAGTTTGCTTTAATAGTGGCAATTTGCTTTGAAGAAAAAAAATACACCTTTACTTTTTTATTTCTTATCGAGGCAAAAACACCATAGTTCATCACTCTGTTTCCTTCCGAGTAAGAAATAGCCCTTTAAAATGAACGCAATAATTAAAATTTACTACTAATTTTTATTTTTAGGGGCCTTTCACCTACTAGATTAAGCTAGACTTGTGGGATAGGAAGTGCAAACTTCCCATAAGTTTTAAAACTCATACGTAGTGGACCTTTCATTAGGTAAATCCTTGACTTTATCAATTGTATCTGGGAAGCTCCTATCAAAAGGGAGTCAAGCACAAGGCCGCATGGAGGAATTGGACTGAGGAGATAACCCTATGATTCCTTGTCAAAATGTAAATCGGGACTTTTATGCATCTGGGGATCCTGTCCTAGACAGAGTTTCGGGCTCAGCTACCCTGCCCATGCATACAAGTCAGGCTTGCGAATGTCCCCCCAGACTGTTGGTATAGCTAAGGTAGCCTTTTGTCTCTTGACATTTAGGGTTCATACCTAGGTAAATCGGAAGGCTATTTCTGGTTCACCTTGGATGGGCTTGGAAGGTAACCCTTGTTGTAAGTGTAGGAGGGAAGTGGGTGATTCCTCTGCTTATGCCTAAGAACCACTTCAAGGACGCCAAGTAATCGTTCTTCAACTTTCTTCGGGAAAGCATATCTTTCACCCTTGATTAATTGTTTGAGGCTTTAGGAATTTTTATAGTGTGTGCTCTATGGTTTTGCTTATGTTTAGTTGGCCTTAGGTTTTTATTTGTTAAATTTTCAATCATGGAGGACCAACCTATAAGAAGGTCAAGAAGGTTGTAAAACCTTCCTCCTCTCATCACATTGGAACCTCCACCTCCACCCCAAAGGCGGATATTGGACATGGATGGTTCATTTGAACTGGTAGGAGTAAGTGAAGTTCCAAGTGAACCATCACTTATAGCTAACCGTATTAATCTTGATATAGTTGAGATAGAAGACTTGCAGACTGACGAGTTTGCAAGGAATTTTAACACACCCTTGACTGATTTAAACGATCCTATGATTGTTCAGGTTAGACCTTTTGATTCACCTATTTTAGGTGTCCCTGTGGGTAGGATTATGTCTTCTATGGGAGAAAGTTATTTTGTGTTCACCTCAGCCATTTCAGCTGAAGGGGTACTACCACCCCCAGTAAGTGCCCCTAGATATAGCATACCTTCTATGCCTTTGACTCCAGCGAGCCGGGTGGTCCAACCGTTGGTTCACTCAAACTTAGTAGGTACTTTTGGTGATATGGTTATTGGGATTCCTAGTATACCTACTGTTCCTTCTTCCTTCCCATACACTACCCAAAGTGGTCCGGTAGGATCCTTGGCTTTCATCTAAGGATTTCCTTGGAATGGGGGGCACATTCCCCCATTCACTCCTTACGTAGGCCCATCACCTTCTTATGTAGGAGTGCATTTTGGAAACAATACCTCTTATGGGAAAAGTTTTCACATTCTGATTTCAGCCCCGTTTACGAGCTCTCCCTTTTTGTTATTTAGCGAAAGGATACCAGCTCCTATTTTTCAGACCCCAGTTTCGATTGGGACGGCCCGAAATTCTTATACTGCACCTCCTACTCACAACCCTATGGCTTATGAATGGAATCCATTTCAGAGTAATCTACCCACTTCACAACCGGTGACAGGGGGAAACCCCACCTTTACCTATGGGCATTCGAGGGAAGGTCCCTCTAATCCCCAGATTGGCACTTTTAGTGCCCCGGTTCGACCCAAAATTCCGTTCCTGGAAATGCTAAACTTGCCAGATTTGTCTAATTTGATGAATGACCCAGTGAGGCATGACCCCTCGTGGGCACCTGGTCCCACCAAATTGACATCGGACATCCCTAAATTCGAGGGAAAAGTTGGTGAATATCCTGGGGCTCATGCCACGACATTTCATTTATGGTGTTCTTCGAATTCACTGAATGAAGATTCAGTTAGGTTCAGGATGTTCTAGAGAACCTTAACAAATACCGTGGAAAAATGGTATATTGAATTACCTTTTGCTGCTTTTAGTAGTTTCTGGGACTTGGCTAGTGCATTCCTTAGCCACTTTCAGCTTCCAGTCTGATATGATTTTGGAATGAAATTGTTATCTACCTTTAGGAATAACTAGGCTACCCACATCTTAGATCATATCCAAGAGTGGAGGAGGTGAAAGAGCCTTATAAAATCCATCATCCCTCCTAAGTTCTTACTAGAGTGGTTCCTTAAATCCCTGTTGCCCTACATATATAAGGACATATCCACCTCAGGAGTGATGAATGAAGAAGAAGCCATTCTCAGGGCCCAATAATTGGGTTTGATCTATTCACAATCTGGGATCTTGTATAAGATTATCCCTGAGGAACCGAGGCCTACCCATGATGCGAAGAAGCCTAAGCCTGGACCCCATGCTGATTGTGTGGTTGGGTCTATAAACTCTCCCACAATAGAGTCTTTGGCTAAGAAACTTCACCAGTTTCCCGTCAACCAGTATACGGTGGAGGCAGCAAAGGCTGCCCCCTCCCCCCAAAGTGCAAATGTTTTTGCACAGACCTCTCAGAAGGGCAATCAGCAGCTCGGTGGGAAGAAAAAGAGAGGAAAGAAAAGAGAGGGAAACCAAAACAAGCAGAAACCCACGAATAATGCTGATGGGGGCAAGAAAGAAAAGAAGAAGGTTAAATTTCCATGTAAGTTGTGCCACAAGGACCACCTTACTCACCTTTGTCCCCTTATGGAACAAGCCCAGAAGCTGCTTAAAGCTTAACAACCGGTTGTCCTGAAGGATCCTTTTCCCCAAGGGCAGAACTCTGCTTCAGCTTCTAATGTAGCAGGGGGCACTCAAAATGCCCCTGAACCAAACTATATCAACATGGTTCGATCTTCGAATTTGTTACAGACGAGGAATAAAAATTATGAGAAAGAGACTTCTGAGAAGGGTAAAGTTTTAGGTGAAACTTCTAACCCTCTCACAATAGAGAATCCTGTTGAAACTATGCCGAAGATACCGAAAGGTGTCTTCAAGAAGACCTTGCATAACCATAACACTAGGGATGCTTCAAACTACTCCATGGTTGAAGCTCTATCCCAAACCCCATGTGCAATGTCATCTTTAGAGGTGTTACAGAGTTGTCCCGCCCAGCAAGATGCCCTCTTAGCAGCTTTAGGTAACATGGACTCATCGAGTCTCATGGAGAAATTTCATTTGTCTGATGTTAAAATTCACCTACCTTACCATGTAGCATTATCAATAGATGTCATCCATGGTGGAAAGACCATTAGAAGGGCAGTTGTTGATGAGGTTGCTTCTACATGTGTTATTTCCTTGAGCTGTTGGAAAGCTCTCGGATCCCCAGACCTGGTCCCATCAAACACTCCACTTACTGCTTTTGATGGAAGATCCTGCCGTCTACATGGTATCCTGCCAGCTATTGAAATTAAGTTGGCAAGGAAACTAGTGTCTATTGAGGTAGAATTAATTAATGCATCCTTGGACTATAATCTGCTTCTGGGAAGAAACTAGACTTATGCAATGTCCGCTATTGCATCGACTGTTTTTCGTGTAGTGGTTTTTCCACATGAGGGAAAGTTGGTCACTATTGACCAACTTGATTTTACTTGAAAAGGCCATTTAGATTCTAATGATTCCACTGTTACATTGGTTGACCAGGTCAAACCTGTTTCACAGAGCTTGGGGGATGGAATGTACACATCGGTGATGGGCACATTTGATCTTCCAGCCCCGGTTAACTATATTGGTTCTACTAGTGTGGGGAGGTCCATAGCCACAGTTGTTGATAGGATTGATCCTTGGGTTATCCCTTCCCCCCACGAACCAGAGGTTCCCTTATCAGTAGTGAAAGTAGCTTACCAAGCTATCACTCAAACCACTGTTGACCCCAATCTAGATCCTCTCACAGTCTCGAAGGATCTGGGAGAAGACTATTTGCCTGCATGGGCGGAAAACTCTTTGCACTCTACGGACTGTTTAGATATGGTTTTACCTTTTGATGAAGCCATCTTGGAAGCCATGAGTGGATGTGGTAATATCTGTGAGGATCTTCACTATCGATCCTATTTCCTTCCAGAACTAAGTAGAATAGAAAATCAAGAGTTTCATTTGAGACTATCATAAGATGTTGATACACCCATCAATCCCCTACCTAGGGAAGGAATGTTTGTTGAGGGGAATATGGAAAATATTTCTGCCACTATACCTATTAACATCCTTGTAAATCCTGATGTCATGGAAAACATATACATAGGTGCAAACTACTCTCCTGAAGAGATTGCTATCTATACTGCCTTGTTTAAGGAATTTCATGATGTCTTTGCCTGGTCATATGAGGAGATGCCAAGCATTGATCCATTGATTGTTGAACACGAAATCTGAACATATCATGATGCCAAACCTGTTCAACAAAGGTTAAGACCTGTTAACCCATGTAAAGCGGTGGCTGTGAAGGCCGAAGTTGAAAAATAGTTGATGGCTTTTTTTATCTATCCCATAGCTTTGACAGAATGGGTATCCAACCATGTTCCTGTTGATAAGAAGCAAGGGACTATCCGCATTTGTACTGACTTCATAGATTTGAATAAAGCATGTCCTAAGGAAAACTATCCCACACCATTTATAGACCAGATTATCGATGCATGTGCGGGAAGTGAAGTGTTTTCGTTTATGGATGGATTCTCCGGATACAATAAAATTCAAATAAAACCGAAAGACCAACATAAAACTACTTTCATTTGTCCTTAGGGTACATTCGCGTACAAGAAAATGCCCTTTGGATTGAAAAATGTTGGGGAAACCTTTCAACAGGATATGAACTTTTCCTTCCATGATATTAAATCCATTGTCGAACCTTACCTTTATGATCTACCTGCACATTCTCGTAAGAGGATTCAACATCCAGATCACTTACAGTTGATATTTGAGAGATGCAGATATTATAAAATCCACTTGAATCCCCACAAGTGTGTATTTTGTGTCGAGTCAGGAAGATTGCTTGGGTTCATTGTCTCTAATAGAGGCATTCAGGTGGATCCATTAAAAGTAGAGGCCATTGTAAATATGTCTCCTCCTCGTTCTATCAGGCAACTTCAAATCCTGCAAGGGAAGTCTAATTTTCTCCAAAATTTTATTGTTAACTATGCCAAGATTACCAAAGGTTTCATGCGCCTGCTCAAATAGGACACCCCATTTGTATGGGATGAAACTGCACAACTTGCTTTCGAGGCATTGAATTTTTTTGTTGTTGTCGGCACCCTTACTGTCTCCGCCAGATTATTCTAGGGATTTTATATTATATCTGGCTACGTCTGAGTCGACCATTGGGGTAGTGCTGGTCCAGGAGGATGATAAGCTTGTAGAGCATGTCGTTTACTATCTTAGCTATTCTTTGGCCGGACCTGAACTCAGGTACTCCCACATTGAGAAATTAGCCTTAGCAGCTGTCTATGCTATTTAGAGGTTACGTCACTACATTTTACTGAGGACCACCACAGTAGTGGTGGATGTGAATCAGTTTCAATATGTTTTGTCCCGATGGATTGTTGGTGGAAAATTCAACAAATGGATACTCATTCTCCAAGAGTTTGACTTGGATTTTCAGTCTTCTAAGTCTAAGAATTCCTTAGTTTTTGCTAAGCTTATCACATAATTTCCTACTGAAGCAGATGTAGTTGTTGAAGATGACGCATTCCCAGATGAGCACATCTTCTTGATATCCACCTCTGATCCTTAGTACAGGGATATTCTTATATATCTCCAGACTTTGAAGTACCCTGCAGCTTCCTCAAGGGAGGAACGACATAAATTATGCCTTCATGCTAAGAACTACCTCAATATAGGAGATACATTATATCGAAGAGGGGTAGATTCCATTTTGCATCGATGCCTTACCCATGAGGAAGGGAAATTGTCCTGAATGATTCTCATAGTGGAGCATGTGGGGGTCATTTTTTTGGGTTAGCAACGACCTAGAAGATACTACGTGCCGGTTATTTTTGGCCCATGATCTTCAAAGATTGTGTGGAAGCAGTGAAATGTTGTCATCCTTGTCAACTTTACACCAAGAAAATGTGGTCACATCTCGCTCCATTGTTTCCCATTGTCTCGGTAGGCCCCTTCATCAAATGGGGGATTGATTACGTGACATGTAACCCAGCCTCAGCTGGGGGGCATAAATATATTATTGTCGCTGTTGATTATTTTACAAAATGGGTAGAGGCAATGCCTACTTTTAAAGTCAACAGAGAAACAACAACTTTCTTCGTATTCAATCAGATTATAGCACGGTTTGGTATACCCAAAGTGATTGTCACTGACCATGGAAGTCATTTTCAAAATAGAATGATGACGGAACTGACCACTATGCTTGGATTCAGACAAGAACATTCATCTTCATACTATCCGTAAGCAAACAGTCAGGTTGAGGCTGTAAACAAAACTTAAAAAAATATCCTTAAACACACAATTGATGCAGCCTGTTCTAACTGGCACATCATGCTATATCCTGCTCTTTGGGCCTACCGAACTAATGTAAAAACTGCTACGGTTTTCTCCCCCTTCCAACTCATCCATGGAGTGGAAGCAGTTACCCGATTGAGTGTGAAATCCCATCTCTTAAAATAGCTATTCATGTGCTACCTGATACGACAAAGCTTGAGGAATGTCTGGTACATTTAGAACACCTTGATGAGTAGTGTAGAGATGTGCTGACTGCTAATCAAGCTCAAAATAATAGGGTCAAAACTCAATATGATAAAATGGTCAAACCTCAGGTTTTCTTTAAGGGAGAACTTGTCTTGCTTTGGGACCAAGACAAAGAACCCCTGGGGGCAGGAAAATTCAAGGCCATGTGGTTAGGACCTTATGTCGTGTCGAAAGTCTTGAAGAAGGGTGCATATTAGTTAATTTATATTGATGGGAATAAGCTATCTGAGCCTAGAAATGGGCTCTACCTGAAGAAGTACTATGCTTAGGCTTAGAATTTTTCTTGTATTTTTATTGTATGTATTTTTATGTACATTAGTTTGTTGGTTTTGTTTTTTATATCATCTGCTGGTTGTTGCAGATGTCTTCTGAAAGGTATATAGGTTTCATCGATGGTTCCAGCTGCCATACTTGTAATCTAGCTTCAGCAGTGTGGGTCATTTACTCTCCCTCAGAACAGTTAGTTGCCGCAGGAGGCACTTTCTCAGGTCCTGCTTCTAATAATGTTGTTGAGTATAGGGCTGCAATTGAGCTTCTATGGGATGCTTTGTCACGTGGTATCACCCAGCTCGAAGTCCATCTAGACTCTCAACTGGTGGTTTCCCAGCTCAATCGAGCTTATCAGGTGCGAAACCCTATCCTACTGCGTCAGTTCATGCAAATTAGGTTATTAGAAAGAAATTTTGAAGTTATTATATTCAATCGCATTCCAAGAAATCAGAATTCATTGACTGATGCATATGTAATTACATTTTAGATTGGTATCTGACACACATTTCATAAAAATATATAGCATGCACATAAAAAACACTTGTAAATAAATCGACAACAATATATATATATATATATATATATATATATGTATGTATGTATGTATGTATGTATGTATGTATGTATGTATGTATGTATGTATGTATGTATATGGAAGTATCTGTACATAGATAGGTCAAGTCTGATCCTCAGATCTAGTCATAATATACAAAAATATACAAAAATGTGGATCATAGTCCATCAAAATGTCCTAGATCTAAGCAGGACCACCTTGGTCCTCATGGTCTCTCTCTACTCTAGCTTCCTCAGCCTCCTCAGCTTCTGCAGCCTCCACCACATCTATGTATACAAGAACTGTTCTGGCCACTCGCCTCAAAAGGCATAACCAGACAGGTGGAACTCCAACCACGAACTCCTGCATGACGGCCGGGATATGATCTATCCACAAAGTAGGAACTCTTTGGGTAAGCCTGGACAGCTTCCCCTCAAGAAGCCTAATAAGCCCCGAGTCTTCGCCTACAATAGGATGAACAAACATACGTGGATGCCCCTCAGGGCAGACTGGTCAAATATCTGCATTTTGACATCTTTATAGGATTAAAACTTGTACACATATGTATATATCTATCATTTTAAAATATATAAAAATTTAAAAAATGCCAAAAAATTTAAAAAAATTTACCTAGCTCTCCCCATGCTCCTCCTGGAGGGAGGAAAAGGTTTGGATCACCTTGAAAATCCATGCCATCATACAAAAACTTCTCTAGTGCCGGTATCTATCACTCCCACCAGATATAGAAGTCATCATCGTATACACTCTACACTGTGTCTCCTCCTCCTTGACAGAGGAAGATGTCTCCCCATCTGCTCAGCCTTGGCTGACGTGGAGATCAAACTGGTAGAGGTATGGCGGGGCTTAACCCTAGTACTCTCTCTCAAAGAAGGCAACCGGTATGCTAGAATACCCAAAGTTATGTTGCCTTCCTCTCTTGCAATCAGAGAGTTGTCTTTTCATAAAGGGGACAACTCCTGAACACCAATCATAGAGGGCACCATGCATATAATCCACCGCCAACCTCATTTGGTTCCATGTAGCTAAATGTAATGAAGAGGATCCTGCAATCCTCACGATGGTGCTCGTCAGTACCTATAGTGTGAAATCATGAATATGTGCAATAGGGATGCAACTCCCTCTCTTCTGGGTACCTGGTGTGCAAAACACATCAATGTAGTTCTAGAAACTTAAAGGATCACCGCCCCTACTGGTTCCCTCTAAGTTGACTGGTGCTCCTCATCGTGACAGGCCGGTAATGAAATACATGTCCTCGAAAGTAATTTCCAAAGTCTCACCTTGTAGGTCAAACATACCCAAATCATGATTCCAGTAGTTTATCATGAACTCCAATAGACAGACATTGGCCCGCTGTTGGGATGCGCACCTTAACGGCTCTTAAAGTGGATAATTCCGTAAGTTTGGACTCAAAATAGTCTTAGGGGTATCGGGGTAAGTCAAAACCCCTTTCTGTGTGATAAGCCCATGGTTTAAATCCAGGGTTTAGGGTTTTTGGGTGCCCATGGTCTGAAGCCATGGTTTTGTAAAAATGCGCAGTATAAATAAGCGCTTATGTAAAGAAGAGAGGTTAGGATTTTGATGAAAAGAAAGATTAAGGCAAAGTAAGGTTGATTTTGTAAGGAAAGGATAAGTCCCAGCTGTGTGCGTGGATGACCTCTGCAGCTGTGTGCGCAGAGGGTTTGTAAGAAGAGAAAGGAAGATCTGCAGCTGTGTGCGCAGAATCCTGCTGCTATGTGCGCAGCTGTTAAGGACTGAAGGGATCTGCAGCTGAGTGCGCAGATCAACTGTGGTTTTGAGGAAAGAGGAATAAAACGCAGTTTGTGGACGTAGCCCCTACACTAGGGGTGAACCACGTTATATTTGGTGTCGTGGTTTTATTGTGTTGTTTCTGTTTCTGTTATTTTCATGCATTAAACTGAATACATCTGATAACATAAGATCACTGCTAGTAATAAGCTTTGCTGTGAATTCCCTGTAGTGGGTTATGCAAGTATAGTTTGTTTATTATGCTGCGAAGTTATATGTGAATGAATGACAAATTTTACAAGTGTTGATTAATAATTGCTTTGAAGGTTAAGGTACAATAATACCCCTCCCTGCATGCAGAAACCTGATTCTGCGGCACCCCATTGCTGTTTCGGGTGAGACTGCAACCTGCGCGCAGTTTGTTGCCGAAAGGGCCAACACGGTGGGTCTTTTGTTGGTGCGACGTATAAGAATTAACTCGGGTCTGCCCTATTGCCCAACACCCGCATGGGTGATGTGAAAAAGAACTTTCATAACCCACTCATTCATAAAGCCTATACAGTGGGTGCACTTTGGAGCGCTTCTTGGTCCATTCTTTCATGTTCCTGTTCCCTCCATTCCAATACCATCTTCACACCTAGCACAACAAGTATTATGATTCATCAATTTCATATAAAATTTCAAACTTTTTTGCCTATAATTAGCTTTTTCTCCTTCACGCAGTACACGCGACTGTCTCTACAAGCAACCCCCATATAGAATGGGTGTACATGAGTTTTTACACTGTGAACTTGCATACGCACTGTGACATGCTTTAGGATGCTTTAATAATGAAATTGGGACTCGAAATTGATAATTTCTAGGATCAAATTGAAGAGCTCGGGATGTAGGCTTACCTACAACTTGTGGAATTTGATTTCGTCCACTAGATTGTCCACAATGATCGAATGAAGGTAGAGGTAAAAACTTGCTTCTTATGGCTAAATTTCAAAATGGTAAGTTTTGTTTTGATTTTGAACTATTTATAGAAATTTTATTTCTCAACGTGGGTTTTTTCCTATAGTTTGAAATCTATTCAACTAATACCATATTTCTTTTTTCCTTGAAACAGGTTTTTCATCATAATAAAGTGTTTTTTGCTCCCACGGGGTGGTTTTGACATTTCCAATGCATTCTTGCATCTATACTCAATCCACATTAACCTTAGCAATCAACATTTTTCCACGGACTATGGTATTATAAACCATTAGTTCCCTGTTTTACCATTGTTCTTCCGTGGATAGGACCCTTTTTTTTCATGAGTATCCTCCTTTAAAAAACCTATGTTGACTTTTCATACTCATGCCATAGCTATTTTAGGTACAGGGGTTTCCTTTCAGCTATTTTTCACACCAAATAGAGCTTCTTTTTGAATCTCTTTTTACAATCTATCCCTTTATAGGACTCCCCTCCCTTATGGAGTTTCTTTAGGCCCAAGTTTGACTCCTTCAAAATAGACTTGACTGCCGAGTTAACTTCTCCATTCAAGCTCGTTAAGAATATGTGAATGGGCATCCACATTGGTGGTATGTTATCTCTTTCTAGGACCATGCAGAATAATATGAGAAAGGATCCCTCTCTGTTCTTTTTGAATTGAGAAGAGTATTCTAAGGCATAGGTTTATCACTTTTTCCGGACCTGAGGGACTAAATTTATGGAAAAGGAACTCCTGGTATGAGCTTAGTTTTCTCTTTTTCGTTCTCTGGACCTAAACATGAAAAATATTCCGAGTGTACTTTGTCTCTTTGTCATGCTCGTTAAAAACATAAGAACAAAGCAACGAGTTTATTTTTGTAAGCCCCATTTCTCGTAATCAAATGGATCTTTCCAAGTGATCTTGCTTTTTTTCACACTCATAAAACTCAAGCTATTCATGATGTTTTGGAAGGAGCGTTGGGTAGGTGGTAATTTAACCTTTTTCGGACCTCCCTGACTAAGTACGAAAAAGGTTCACCTTTTCTTCTCTGGAAGTTAAGAGAGTTCTTTTGTGGTATGTTTTATACTTTTTTGGCCTCAGGAGACTAAATTGGACGAAAAAGGACCCCCCCCTAGAGTCTTCTTTGGAGTTTTCAGACTCTCTAAATGTGAAAACACCAACTGAGCATGTACTAGTTCGGGCTCATTAAATCCATGAATCGGTGACACTATCAATAATTATTTTTCCTTCTCTTCAAGCTTGTTAAAAAATGAAGAGGGATCCGAGTTGACTTTCTTGGACTCGTTAAAATTTAACAGGGAAGGTAAGGAATAAGTTTTCTCTTGTTTTCAATAGTGGTAGCATGTCCTCCTTGAACATAGCATTCTCAGTTTTTCTGATACCCATGTCTCAATGTTCACTTTCAGTTCAGCTATTACTTTGAGTTTCCTACTCTTCCTCTTGTCCATTATACCTAGGGAATCTAATCATGTCTCCTACATGACAGATAAGTCTAGTTTTTCTATTTATGAGTTAAAAGTTTCCTTGGGTCATCTCTGTGTCATGCTCATTTTTCAAGGACTCAACCCAATGTTTGATCTTTATCCTGATCCCATCATTGTTATATCTATTATCTATTGTGTCTCCCTTCTTTTGCCCAGTTCCTAGTCACTCTTGTGATCCGTTGGAGGATCTATTGCCTTCTTTATCACAACATGGTTTCATTTCAGTACTTCCTGATGACGAAGACCTAGAGTTTTGACGATTGTACCTTAGGATTCACTTTCATCATTGGTGAATTCGTTTGCTTTAGCTGTCAATTATCACCTATTGATTGACAAACTGTTGAATTATTTCCATGTTCGACTTCAGCCTACATTTATTCACATGGATTGGATTGTACTGGTTCTTTGGGATTGAAGACCTTAGTTTTTCACCTATGGACTAAGTTGCACAAGATTATGTTCCATTTATGTACACATCTTCCAAATCTTTGAAGACTCGTCATTATTGTATATTGTGGCTTTGATCCACCTATTGTAATATACATGGTCTTGCACCTGTATCATATGATGTACTCAAATATTGTAAAGGATCTAGTGTTCCAATATATTGAACATAGCATCCTTAGATATGACTTTGTATATGACATTATTATGTATTTGTTTCAGGTACTACCTCTGCTCCATTGGATTTCTAAGTTCTCCAAAGATAAAAATTATAATGTATTTCGGCCATTGCTTCCCTCTGACCTCACACATTAGGGGGCATCTGTTATCTACCCAAATGGCACTTCTCTGTCTGAGTGCCGACATTGCCTATGTTGGTACGCAAAAGGACATTTATGGATTGAAGGTTTCCTAAAACACTATAGATGGGCATGTTATGAAATACATTCATTATCCATCTAGCTTACCATTTTTACCTTTGAATATGTCAATTGTTGTATGCACCTTTTTCTATATGCAGCTCGCGTACATACGTGAATTTTCCTACAGCATGTCGTGTGTGGTACACCAGTATTTGTAATTGCAACTTGTGTACAGATCTGTACACGGGCTTCCCTTGGAGTAACTTGCGTGTCATACGCGGGTTTCCGGTATCAATACCTGCGTACACTTTCCTTTGACATTAAAAATAATAAATCACAATTATTTGAGATTTGTTAAGCCCTTAACTATAACCACCTTAACTATCTCAACCTCCTCAACCCTCAAAATTTCCTTATTTCACTAAGTATAAATAAAGGCCTTGGGGAGGGTATTAATCAATAATACTTGGAGAGCAAAGTTATGCTAGTGGTGTCTATTCAGAAGTCTTTGGAGCAGTGGAACTTAGAATCCTTTGGTTGCAAAGGATTCCTTGTCTCAGGCATTGGGTTGTAATCTTAACTCATTCACTATTGTTAATAAAGAGAATCCTTCTTCCAAATGTGTTTTGAATGTCTTTCATGTATCACTACTACATTTCGACCCAAAATCCGACGGCCGTCATGTCGGATTTTCGACACTTTCCTGTCGCATGTACGACACTTTGATTTTTTCTTAAGCGTCGGACACGTGGCGTCGGTTATCCGACACTTAACTAACCGTCGGTTAAGCGACACTTAACTAACCGTCGGTTAAATGTCAACGGTCGGATAAGCGACAGGTATAACCGTCGCTTAAACCATTGCTTTGGAGAGTAAGCGTCGCAAATACGACAGATATAGCTGTCGCTTAAGCGACGGAAATGGAGAAGAGTCGTCGCATTTGCGACAGATATATCTAATTTTTAAGCATCTGGGCGTCACCGACCGTCGCAAAAACGACATCTATATCTGTCGCTTAAGCGACGGAGATGAAGACGAGGCGTCGCATTTGCGACACCTATGACTATTTTTGGAGTGCCACGTATCACCAAAAAATGTCGCATCCACGACAGATAGCATGGGAAAGCGTCGCAAAAACGACAGAGATAGCTGTCGCTTAAGCGACGGAGATGAAGACGAGGCGTCGCATTTGCGACAC
>LPNX010176241.1:226177-246417 GCA_001517045.1 Pseudotsuga menziesii | reverse complement strand
GTCATTAGAACAAGTGGCCTGAAGAGAGGTTTCTGTTATAGAGATCCCTGTGTCCAATGATTCTTTTGTGTGAGAATCTTTTAGTTGTAATACTGTCTCCTGTCAAATATTTTTCTGATGATATTCATGGTGGATGACTAAATAATTTTCTTTTATGCAGATGCATTATGACAATATGTCTGGAACGTACCATGATTTTGGGAAGCACACTGAACAGGTAGACAAGGCCATTTTTTCTTCCTTCAAGTCTTGTATGTTGTATTTAGTCTCCTAATGTGTGCCAATTTTTTCAAAGATTTGTAAGATTATCTTTGTTTTTCAATTTAGTGGTTATTATACTATCAACCTATTATATAGAAAAAGAATGCCATCTATGGTTTCAAGAATAGATCTGTATGGCTGTTCTGTTTGTGTAATTGTAGGCATTTATTTTTTCAGTCCATAGGAAAAGGAAACATGTTGAAAATAGTATTAAATGAAAGTGTAAGGTTCCTATCACATATACAACTCAAATTCTTGAAACTTCTTAAACAGAGCTATTGATCCTTAACCTAAAGTCCATATTTTTCACAATTAAAATTTGCTTTCCTGGTTATGACCATGGATAATTCAGGTATATCATTATTAGAGATAGAATGAGAACACTGATATGTTCTCTTTTGAGTTTTATACAGTAAAAGTGTCTCATAACTAGATCCGCATTTAAATTTGTAATGTTTATTCTTGTTTATTCTTTAGACTGTGCAAAAACCTGCATTGTTTATTCTTCAGGTCTGCATCTTTTCGATACTTTATTTCTGCATATTTTTTTTTTTTAAAACTACAGATATCGTCGCTATATCAACGGCTTGCCGTGGAACTTTGCGACGGTTACTCGTCGATATAGCGACGCTTACTCGTGGAACTTTGCCACGCTTACTCGTCGATAAAGCGACGCCTACTCGTCGAAATAGCGACGCTTACTCGTGGAACTTTGCGATGCTTACTCGTCGATAAAGCGACGCCTACTCGTCGATATAGCGACGCTTACTCGTCGATATAGCGACGCTTACTCGTGGAACTTTGCGATGCTTAGTCGTCGATATAGCGATGTATGTTCGTCGATATAGCGACGTCGTACCGTCGCAGGTTGAATTTTTCATTCTAGGAAGGTCCGTCGCAATTGCGACGTATTTCCGTCGCTCTTGCCACGCAATTAACGGGTCGTCGCTTTTGCGACGAGATGACTGCCACGGGAAAAAAAACACTTAGACGTGGAAATATCCACACTTTTCCGTGGATATTGCCATGTTTTTCCGTGGCAAAATTGATCACTTGTACTAGTGATTGCCTTCTTTAATTCATCACACGAGCAACTCTGGTAACACCTCTTTCCTTTGTTCCTATGAGAAGAATAACGTGAACCCCCAGTGGGTCCTCTTGAGTCAGACAATCCACTATAAGACCTTTTTGTTCTAGTGCCGCTCCTACTTCCTTCCATGTTTATTGTTCAATGCCCAGATTTTATCTTCCTTTGGATGTCTATCAAGCTTTGTAGCATGGTTGAATTCAAATTATTTTTCTCTTCCTGAGCCTTAACCAATCTTTAATTATCTTCCTAGTAACTTTGCATCTCCACCCTTAGGCTTCTCATGGTGGCTTCAAAATCTGGCAGAGTCTCTTGGAATCTTCTCCCATTAGACTATGTCTTAGCATTTCCAATGCGAACATTCCCCCCCATAACATCTTCCTCATTCTCATAGGGATCCTGCGCATCATTCATGTTGTAGGTTCTCATGGCTAAGCCAAAAACCCACTTTTCCAGATGGCACTATGACTCTGTAAAATGTGTTAACAACATCATTTGTTAGTTGCATAACAATTTTAGAAGTAAAAACCATTTATTTACTGTCACTTGGACCATTTAGGCCCTAGTGATGCAACCAACATCTCTGATACCAATCTATAGTGTACTATAATTTTGGTATTAGAGGGTACTCTTATCTCTTTTTCATTATTCATTCTGGCTCATCCAGGCCCAATGCTGCAACCTACATCTCTGATACCAAACTGTAACGTACCCATACCCCATAATGCAGATTATTAAATTTTTTGCCTCATGGACACTTATTATCCTTTCAAACACTAGGTATGGACGTTAACTCACTCTTCCACCTTCATTCTCAGTCTTAAGAACCCCTGTACATCACTGTAACAGTCGTCCTATCATTAACAGATCCATTCTATGCACAAAAGTCCTTCTTCCGCACTAAACCTATTCTTTCCACACTTCACCTTCCACCTTCTGCACTTTCGATATCTGCCTTTCCTGCCTCAGAACTGAGGAGCTAAAAAATCAAAGGTTTAATGAAGTGAATGATCATCCATACTCCTTCCGCACTTCCTCTTTCCTCCCTTCCAAACTCAGAAATAAGAAATCGGAACATAATGTGCGATGGGAAAATTTAACGACTCTTCCACCTTCCTCCTTTCGCCTCCCATACTTCCACTTTCCACCTTCCGCACTTTAGAACTCAAAAATAGGAATCTCAATGTGCGATGGAACATTTAACAACTCTTCCATATTTTGCCTCTCGCACTTCCGCTTTCTTCCTTCTGCACTTCGGTACTCGGAAACTGAAATATCAATGTGTGATGGAACACTTAACAACTCTTCTATCTTCTGCCTCCCACACTTTCTCCTTCTGCACTTCAGAACTCAAAAATCGAAAACATAACTTTCAACTGAAACGTTCCACCCATTTTTCGTCTTCTGCATCCAGTGCTTCCTCCTTCCGTTGCGGAACTCAGCAATCGAAAGAACAACTCTTTACATTAGCCTTTCTCCGGTTTTCCACCTCAAACCTTTCACCTTCCTCATTCCACAGGTGGATCCCGGAGTGCGAAAAACCCACCGTCTTCTTTAACTTTTCTCTTGATTTCCACCTTCCACCTTCCGCGGGAGGATCCCAGAATTCGGAAATCCCACATTCTGCTTTATCTTTTCTCCTAATTTCCATCTTCTGCCTTCCGTAGGCGGATCTCGAAATTCAGAAATCCAAGATTCTGCTTCGATAAAACTTCTTTCTCTCGCCTCCCGCATTCCACCTTCCGTTGCAGATCCTGGGGTGCGGAAACACTTATATCATCTGCAAATCGACTCTTTAACCAATATTTTCTAGCCTTCCAAGACTTAATAAAAATGCATTGATCATGAAAGGAAAATATAGAATTAAAAATGCAGGGAAATATCCACAAGTGTGTTAGATTTTTATCATTTAAGCAATATGATCTTAGGATCTTATCAGAGAGAATAACATGCACAGGAATAATTAGAAGAGAGAAGAGACACAAAGAATTTTCCTCGGGGAAACCATAAAGGAGAAAACCCCACAACTTCCTCAGAGATAGAATGAGCACCAATGGCAGCAATAAAACTCAAAGACATAAAGATGATCGGGCCAACAAATATTCTCTCTCTCACTTGTGTGAGCACTTCCTTTCTCAAGCATGCACCCCAGTTGAGTGAGTGAATGTGTGTGATGAAATGAGGAGAGCCTCACTTCTATTTATATTCTTCTATTCACTTTATTTCCACTCCAACAAGTCAGCCTCACTTAACAATTACTTACCAGGGCCGAATTCTCTAGGAGAGTCTAATAACCCTAGTGCCCCACAACTATGGGGATGTTACCCCCTAAATAACAAGGAGGGTTAACCTCAACTCAATTATGGGGACTATTGCCCCAAATTACAATGGAGGGTTAACCTCATTGAATTTACATGTCTTTATTATATAATGAATCTCCCTATAGGAACATCGGGGTATAATATAAGATATACAAGTGAATACATTCCGTACTTACAAATACATCAACACTTCCTCTTAACTAGGAAGGTATTCTCTTGAAACAATTCATCAGCACAAGTCTTCTTCTCTGGATCATCATCAAAGCTGGATCATCACTGGATCATCATCAAAGATTGATCATCACTAGATCATCATCAAATTTGGATCATCATTGGATCATCATCAAAGCTGGATCATCACTGGATCATCATCATCATCACTGCTTCCGTTATCTCGATCAACTGGTGCTATGTCTCAATTATACTCATCATAGGAAGTTCTACATTGCAAACCATTTTTCATGATGGTTGTAGGCCTAGCCTCCATGTAGGTCCTCATCTTCTTTAGCACTTATATCTGACCATGGGAGAAACACATCCAACATCCATTTCAGAAAGGCCCGCCCAACACTTACATCTGACCATGCAAGGAACACATCCAACATACATGTCATAAAGGCTCTACACTTACATATGACCATGCAAGGAACACATCCATCATACATGTCAGAAAGGCTCTGCACTTACATCTGACCATGCAAGGAACACATCCAACATACATGTTAGAAAGGCTCTGCACTTAGATCTGACCATTCGAGGAACACATCCAACATACATGTTAAAAAGGATTTGCACTTACATCTGACCATGCAAGGAACACATCTATCATACATGTCAGAAAGGCTCTACACTTACATCTGACCATGCGAGGAACACATCTAGCAATCATGTCAGAAAGGCTCTGCACTTACATATGACCAAGTGAGGAACACATCCAACATACATGTCAAAAAGGCTCTGCACTTACATCTGACCATGCAAGGAACACATCTAGAATACATGTTAGAAAGGCTCTCCACTTACATCTGAACATGCGAGGAACACATCTAGCATACATGTCAGAAAGGCTCTGCACTTACATCTGACCATGGGAGGAACCAATCCTACATCCATGTCAGAAGGGCTCTCGGACTCATCGCTTCTCCTTGGAAGGAACCTCGATCTGGAGAACACCAAGCTTCTCCCTGAAGTACTCAAATTTCACTCAGACCATTTCTAGCATAGAATCACCTCGGGGATGATTACGTCCAAGGATAACCTACAAGCTTCGCCAGGACCAATTACATCCAAGGACAACCTACAGGACCGTTTACATCTAAGCAACCTACGAGCTTCACCAGGATTTTATGCTCAAATAAACTGTCTCACCGGCTATGCTAGAACTCCCTCTTTTGAGAGATATCGATTTGGGTCACAAACTGGAGCTTCATTTCTCCTCTCTTGTCTATACTCAGCCCCATGTAGGACTGCTTCCTGCTAAACCAAGAGATCACACCTGATCTCATACTGAAGCAACACCCCGAAGTTCTCTTCCTATCAATGGCATTGCTTGCCCAATTCGAATCCACATAACCATCCATGTTAATCTTCTAATTTGCCTCATACTTAAGCCCATAATCAATTGTACCCTTCAGGTACCTCAGAATATGCTTTGCAGCAATCAGGTGAACATGTCTCGAATCTGTCAGGAACTGGCTCAATGTGTTCACAGCAAAGAAAATATCTGGTCTTGTATTCGCCAGGTACATAAAGGAACAAATCATCTAACGATGCATCATAGCATCAACCGTCTTTGATGAAGCAACACTTAATAGCTTCAAGTTCGATGTCATAGGTGTGGTCATGGCCTTGCATTCCATCATCTGAACCTCTTCAGGATCTCTACTGCATACTTCCCTTGTCCTAGGGAGATTCCATTCGCATTCTGCCACACCTCCATTCCTAACAAGCTTCCTCTTCTTGCAACTTTAATGAGTTCATATTTTCTTGTTAGGAACAATTCATCGACATATAGTAGGAGCATCACTGGTCTTTCACCTTCAACCTTGAAGCAAAGGTAAATCCTAGAGTCATCAGTAATCTGTCCATCCTCTCATACCATGTCAAACCTCAGGATCTTCTGCAGTCACTCCCTATGCCTTCTGTACTCTATGCATTGAAACATTATGTACTGGAGTGACAAGTAGCTTCCTCTGCTAGTAATATTCTATGTATCCATCTAGGGTCACTGGATACCCAAATACTCTATCTTGAACCTTTTCAAAATTTCTTCTCGCACCCATCTATGAGCTTGTCATCCTCTATATGATTTCATCTTTAACCTTGTAGCAAAGGTTAAGATCTTCATCACTCTAGGTGATCTTCAAGTTCCTCATGTATGCGTTATCCCATGGGTGTCTTCTGAGATCGTACAAGGTCTTCTTTAATTTGCACACATCATTCTTCCTGTCATGTGTCTTAACTTCTAGTGGCAGCAAATGTCTCTTCGTAGTCTATCCCTTCTTTCCATGAGAAGCCTTGTGCTACAAATATTTCCTTGTATCCCACGATATTGTTGCCATCTACTGCATGATAGATCTTGTAGATCCATGTTACAAACTTCGCTTCAGGTCTCGATACTGCATCCTAGACATCATTCTTCTTGAACTGGTACTCTCCTTCCCTTTCTTCTTGGCTACTTCTTCATAGCTGGAAGGTTCTGCATCAATGATGTTGCTCAACAGTGTCACATAACTGCACTATTTCTGAGACCTCTTCTTTCTTTGAAAGTATCTTCATATTATTCTTCATCTTGGATTATTTCTCGAACTGTCATCACTTGTTCTTCAGAACAAGTCTCATCCTTATTTGCTTGTAGGTGATTGTACGCAATCTTTCCTACAAGTCAAATGCATTAGTTGTATGGTTAGAAACATTTCATAAGGTGTATTCATAATGAAAAATTATTTTGCATCAAGATATAATCATGCAACTATTTTAGCCAATACAACATTCATCCATATCTTACGAAAACTTTCTAGATGCCTTCCATCTCTACCAGGACAACATTGAGATTGTGCACTAATCCAATATGTCAGTAAAGAGGATTCATTCTAGATAAGTAGCAATGGAGAGTTGTATAGCACCACGAGATACTTACCCATCACATGCATATTAGTAGTATACTGTCATTAATGCAAACATTCTATCATGCATAACACATCAACTAAACATAAACAAATGCATAAGAAAAAAATATCATGAAATGAAAATTGAATAATTATCTTTATTTGTTTCGTGGGTAGACTCCTTCTTTCAGTTTCATCGTCTTCTTCATCTATAACAACATCATTTCTTATCCAAATGCTCAAGATGGATAAGAGGCTCTTCAAGAATTGAGTTCTTCATATTCCTCATCCCTTGAGGGATCTTCTTTGAATCGTGAGCGCTTGATCTTCAGTTTCTCCCATATTCTCTTCTCTTATTATGAGTCAATATTCTTCTTGTGTTCACTCTTCCCAGAGTCTGCTGAAAGTAATCACTTCCTTCTGGCACATATTCCTCGAATGAATGAATCCCATGATAATGGGAGGCCATTCAAGGTGGTTATCACAACTTCTGCATTCTCCACTTCTTCTTCTACTGCTTCAAGTTGTTCTTTCATTTGAGAGACCCTTGTAAAGTATGACTGTATGGTCTCTGCATTTTGGATCTTTACATTCTTCAACTGGTTTCACAAAGTCATCTTCTGATTTATGTTCTTCCCTTCAAATAGCTTGGTTAAGTAATTAACATCTCTTTAGGTGTCTTTAGGGAAGAAAATTGTGGTATAAGGTGATCCTTGATTGAATCAACAATGATCTTCTTTGCCTTAACCAAGTTCTTCTTGTGTAAGGCTTTAGCCTCATCTCCCTCTGGAATTAGAACCTCTCCACTTATGTAGGTGTCCAATTCATTTTCTTCAAGAACCAGTGAAATCCTATACTTCCATACTTGGAAGTTGTAGCTTCACCAAGCTTGTCACTAGGCCGGTGTGCTTAGTCATCTTGAAATGAGAACCTCAACCGTAAATAGCAAAAGATTAGATCTTACCGATTTGAGGTGTCCGTCCTAGTTTCGAAGCTGGCTGATCTGGGGTTTGTCAGAGAAAACCTAATTTTAAAATAATGGAATATTTTAGATCTGATTGGATAGAAATATGAATCTCTTCAAGGCGATCTATCCAATGTACTCCTTCTCTAAAAACAGTGGAGGGAAGCTCTCAGAAAAGGGCCTAGTTTTCCAATTTCTTCTGTAGAAATGCTTGATACTATTTCTGCAGTATCTCTGAAGTTACTGCAAATCTGTGTCTAAAATTTCATACTAAGGTAACCTCATCTATCTGATTTCCAACACCACACGTTTGATCATAATTGGTTTCACCAATTGGGACTTATGAAAGGTTTCCCAAGGTGACTTCTTTTAGGACTGTTCAACATAGTGAACTTTTACGGACTGACATGTGTCACTATTTCATCTTCGGGGTCTAAAAATTTTACCACAAAATGTACAGTCTGTGCCCTATATGGAACATCTTGAAAATTTTCATTTGGACCTTCGTATCTCGAGATATAGAAATTCTCCCTAGGTTTCCTGTTTAGGGATGAATCCTGGAAGAGGATAGAACCCTGATTTGGAGGAATCATCTCTCTTATAATATAGTGAATCTGAGGCTAAAATGTTTACATAAGTTACATCAGGATTTTATATTCATCTTGTGAAAATTTCGGTCCCTGATACTTCTTCAATCCTGTGATATAGTGAATGTACCAAAACTACCCATTTTAGTATTTTAGGGTTTTTTAGGCCCGAGGTCAAACTAGGGTTTGAATTTCTTGGAGTTTCACCCAACCAAAAATCTCGACCTTGGTCTCTAAAATTCTATTTTGATGAGGAGAGAAATCCCATGCTGGGCTCACTAAAAAATTCCTCTGCTGTGAAAATCCCTAATTTCCTGCAGCAAAAACTGAAAATGTTCGGAATCAAATTCTACTTCGACAGAAAGATGCGCCCTTCAATGGAGAGTTATCCTAGCATCCTTTTGCTAATGGATTGTGGAGAGAGACCCAAAAAGTAAAAAGCCCTAGTTTTTGCAGCTGCGTAGTGTCTTCTTCTCAGTTTAGCTCTAATACCATGTTAGATTTTTATCATTTAAGCAATATGATCTTAGGATCTTATCTGAGAGAATAAAATGCACAACAATAATCACAAGAGACAAGAGACAGAAATAATTTTCCTCAGGGAAACCATAAAGTATAAAAACCCGCAACTTCCTTAGAGATAGAATGAGCACCAATGGCAGCAGTAAAACCCAAAGACAGAAAGATGATGTCCAACAACTATTCTCTCTCTCACTTATGTGACCACTTCCTTTCTCACTCATGTGCACCAGTTGAGTGAGTGAATGTGTGTGTAGAAATGAGGAGAGCCTCACTTCTATTTATATTCTTTTGTTCACTTTATTTCCACTCCAACAAGTCATCCTCACTTAACAATTACTTACCAGGGTCAAATTCTCTAGGAGATTCTACTAACCATAGTGTCCCACAACTGTGGGGACTTTACCCCCTTGAACAACAAGGAGGGTTAACCTCAACTCAATTGTGGGGACTATTGCCCCTACTTCAATAGAGGGTTAACTTCATTGACTTTAAATGACTTTATTATATAATGACTCTCCCGATAGGAACATCACGGTATAATATAAGATATACACGTGAATACATTCCGAAGTTACAAATACATCAACAAAGTGAACCTCTACTTAATCATCATCAAGCATTCAACATGAACATAGTGATTCACAGACAATTACATGGCATAAACAAGCATTACAGAGATACTTATGCAATTGTGATTCCTACTTCATTCATAACAAGCATTCTTCCTTATCAATTCATCATATTCATTCATAAGAAACTTCAATGCATAAACAAGAGTAACAGACAATACTTATCATGATGATTAAGTTGTCCCACAACTAGCTAGGTGACTACAACATTCCACCCAACCATAGGCTAGTGTTCACTAATCTCTCAACACACTGCCACCCCCAAGCTGCATGATTTCCACAAGGAACTAGGGAACGATAGGCTTACACATAACCAACACACATCAAAACCAAGTCAAACCAACCTACAATTGGGTTTCTCAGACAGTCCAAGGAAACAAGACAAAACACCACAAGACACAACCAAACCAACTAACAGTTGGGCTTATCAGGATGCTAAGGAAATGTAAAGATAGAATTGATAAGCTAGTGATCTCAACCACATAGATATGGACACCTACTCCAGATCTGTCTTGGCCTCCACAACTCCAACACCACCCAACATAAGGAAGTATTCCTTTCATTGCTACACAGTACTTCAATCCATACCTTCCCTTCTAGTGTTCTCTTAGGTGTGCAGG
The DNA here is from genome assembly GCA_001517045.1 of Pseudotsuga menziesii. NCBI lineage: Eukaryota > Viridiplantae > Streptophyta > Pinopsida > Pinales > Pinaceae > Pseudotsuga > Pseudotsuga menziesii. The sequence continues at coordinate 236,319 of LPNX010176241.1, read as the reverse complement.
AAGGATTTACCAACCCTCTTTATATATCTATGAGGTTCCTCTCTTTACTAGGCTTATTAGCCAATTCTGGACCTCCTCCACTCCTAAGTCTTCAAACCAAAACAAGGATGCACAACACAACAATCCACAAGGAAAACACAACCACACATGCTTCACTCTATAACACAGAGGAAAACAAGGTCGTATACCACAATGTCACTCAGACAAAACACTGCAAAACTACACTTCCACACGAAGGATAGTCAAACCACCATGTTGCTCGTCTTCAGAGAAAAAATGAACGATCCTGGAATGATCAAATGGTAGAATAATAATGAACAGCCATGACGCTCAGGAACAACAAAACCTTCTCACACTTGGGAGAAAGGAAGGACTGGCATGCATCATGTGTTTTATTACCGCAGAAGCAATAATGAGAGTTTCCAGACTACAGACTTACAAGCTTGCTCAATCAAGCCATTAGACTACCATGCCTTGCTCTGCCCAAGGCATTAACTGCCTCACCAACTTCTGGAAGAAATTGATGATTGAGGACAGAGGACAAAAAAGGTAGTTGAGGGTTCATGGGTTTCCCCATTGAAATATCGTCACACCCTATTGGCTTAGGAGTTTGACTAACTCCCCACCCTATCCCTTGTGGAATCATGCCCCCATCTCTTTAACATTTGCAATCCCATAGCTAGCTGTGGTATTATATTAATTTGTACATTTACATGATATATCAAAATATATATACTGTGCTTGACTTGGCACCAAAACCATAGGTATCAACCTTGATCACCTATCCACATAACATCAATCCATGGTAGGGCCTTGGCCTTGACCTCCTCACCATGATTTTCATACAATATTTACATCATGCATAATTAAATACCATGGGGTCAAAACTAGGGTATTACAGTTAGTCTTTCTTTTTCTCCTTGGATCATTTCATCTTACCCCACACATTCTCCCCAAACCTTATTCCAATCAATACCCATTCCCTCCATGCATAGTCACTTACTTGTCAGATTTCATTCTCATAATCTTTTTTTCACACACTAACATCTTAATCCACATTTTAAACATGTTCAAATATCTACCTAGTGGACCCCAAAAGAATTCCAACTCTACTTCACTATATGATTTGACAATATCAACAACAATTTTAGTGGTGTACCCCTCTAAAATTCTATCAACTCAAAAATCGACAACCCTTGATATCTTGTTATCGACATACTTCAATCCCTAAATCAATTGAGGTATCCAACTCTTAGGTTTGCCTCCTTGAAATTTTTTCTTCTAGAGTGTCAACCTTTCCAACCACTCATATAAGATAGTAGTAAATTCGTTGAATAAAATCTCATGAATATCATAGTAAACATACCTTCCCGACAATTCTCCTGGAGCCAGTCGTAGATCTCTATTTCCTTCTTAAGCAAATTCCTTCGCTTTATGATCCAAACATGCCTTGATTTCAATGTTTGTCGTATGCCAAAACATGTCCCCCTCACAATGATCTCGGTCCCAACAATAGAAGCATTTGTTGGCACAATCTTACACTAACTCATGTTTGCACCACATCACAACAACAAAACCCAAGATACCGGTCTGAAAGGGTTTTATCCCTTTCGAAAACACCTGCAAAGTAGATGAGGTCTCACCCAAGGTACCTATGGGAGCTGTAGGAACTAGGTTTCCATAGTAGTGAAGGGGAGCTTCGCTATACCAAACGTTGACAAAACTAACTCCAACAAATCAGAAACTTTGATAAAGACCCAGAAAATATTTATCAACAACATTAACCATAATCATAACAGTATATTTAACTGGTACTATGTCACTTCATTCATTTATTTATCTATATATAATCATTCATGCATTGAGAAATAATAAGAAACCATCAGACAAACACATCATGCACAATAGACACCAAGATTTAACGTGGAAAACCAAGACATGAAAAACCACAAAAGTGCTAATTTATTATATATAATTACATCTCGAACTATTTTAGTCGATGCACACATCCTACAGACATTTTGTAATATCTCTATTACATCATATCTGGGCATAGAGCCTGTAGATCGACCTCATACGTTGTGACAACTTTTTCATTGACAAAAACATTACATTACTCTTCAATAGATACAAGCAACATAGTCTTCTCTCAAAATGGGCTAACTGGCTCACTGGCTAACCCCAAAACTCCTGACCCAGTACATATTTATAGGCTCTAATGACATTTTTTACATCTCACACCCATTACCCGATCCCATTAATGTAAGTGGAAAAAAATTCTTAACCAACTAACCAACCTTCCGGTTGGAATTCATCAAAATGGTTAGTCTTCCTCAAACTTCGGAATTGACTACTTCCTTGGCCAATTCATTGTGGTTCCGTTCACAGTTTGACCAAAACTTCAAAACTAGTACCCAAAATAACTAGTAACAAACCTAGGGCCAACAATAGAGACTATGTTTTTGATTTAGCATGTGGTTAATTTTATTCCCTTTTCATGAATTAATGATAATTTATTTCTTGAAAGAATTGAATTTCATGTGATGAGAGTAAGGGTTAGATGGGCTAGTTTCTCTAGAATCCCAAAAAGGCCTATTGAGAAAATACTCATGGCAGACCATACCCAGAAAGGATCTTATGGGATGTGGTCATAAAAACATGGTCACTAAGTCTGTTTTGACTTATTAGTCCCTCTCTAGAATAAAAAGATCAACAATTCCCAATTATAAATGAGATCTACCACCATCGGGATCCTCAGGATCGAGGGAATTGGTGAGGGCATGAAATTCATCGAGAAGGGGGATTTGTAAATTGGTAATGGGGAAGGGGAAAACTTGCGAATTAGGAAGTGGGAAACTGGCACTACTAAAGCTAAAATAAATATGCACGAATTCCAATTGTTCTTGTGTAATACTAAATCATTTTTTCTTTAAGTAATATAAAAACATGAAAGTACAATATAATCCTTATTAGTGCTCACGTGAAACCTACATGTGATAGTTACATGGATACACCCCATGATAATACATTAGAAATAAGGGTAATAGTAGTTTTGTTGTGATTACAAGTGGACATGAATGCATATATGACTAAGTTGAAAGAAATTTTAGATAAAAATTAAATAAAGAGAACTAATATAATTAGAAATGAATATAGTGACAATTAAGATACAAGACTATGGTATTGCATCATACGGTGCAAATTTAAATTTGTATGATGCGAAAAAAATGACAAATGACACATTTGAGGACGTCACCATTTTGCATCATTCCTTGAGGTGTCATCTTAGCAATAAATTATATGACACATTGAGTTTTTATGTGTTTAATTTATGTCTTGATTACATCTCTTTAAAGACAACATTGAAGAATCATGGTTGCATTTTTGTATCAAAAATGTATTTTTACAGGTTTAGTGTTACATTGACATAATTATAGATTTTATTAGCATTAATCTAGCAACATCATTTAATTTAATAATATTATATAATTGTCAAAATACATAACTTACTCTAACCAACTATCTAACCAACTATCTAATCATATTTTGTGCTATTATATTATTATTATAATATTATTTAATATTATTATTATATTATTAACTCTTAACAACCAAACAAATATTACTCTATTTACATAAAATTTAATTGTGTATCATTAACATACTTATTATTCCTCTTCCTTTTCCAATTCCTATTCATATCCTATGTCTCCCTTTACATTTTATTATGAATTTTAAAATAAAGACACGTTTCATTTTTTTCCCTTTTCATCTCATTTTTTGTCTCTTTATCATTTGTGATCCCACATCATGTCATGACAACTCTCATTTAAAAACCCTAAAATTCTCCTCTTTTTTTTCCAGGAGAAAAATAGTGGTTCCTTGTTATTCAATTGAATCAAAGGTTACCTGTTTGCTGCACAAGTGTACATATACATAATAAGAGTACCAGTCAACAAGAAAGGCGATAGTCTCCCTCTCACTAGAAAAAAGACAAGTATAGGGAACCTCCCATCCAGCCAAAAATAAGTCAAGTTCTCATCTCAATGAAAATCCTCTCCCAAAATACCCCACAACAGATATAAGTCAAGGACAAATAGCTGATCTAGAGAGGCTCTTCCTGGTAGTACTGCTCAAAATAAAATAGTGGTCAAAACCACCAACAAACACCAAGAGATTTGTAAGCATACTCAGTCCCTAAAAAAGGAGCAGAGATGAGTAGGGAAGAATTAGTAGATCTGAAAGTGACCCATTCCAATGCATTCACCCTCAGTGAATTCCATGAAATGGAGACTACCAGAAGCCAAAACAAGGGCCTCTTTAGTAAGCCATCCACCTTATCATTATATTCTCTAAACACATGAGCGGAGTGGATATATAGAAAGGATGATTGGAGATATCTTATCATCAGTGACACCAGCCATCAAGGTCAACTGTTGAAAGGGAGGCCTGCCCCTTGAACCAGTTGATAATGACTGATGAATCACCTTTGATATTTACATAGGGAAACCCAATATATTTGGAAAAGACTAATAGTACCCAAAGTGCTAACAACTCAGATCTTGTATTGGTACATAGGCTGCCTCCCATTTTGATACAGAAGTAGTGATCTACACTAATGGATAGTCACTGATATAACCTGTTGGATAGTCAAATATTGGTGCTGGTGCAAAAAGTCTTCTATAGGATCTCTGAATTAAGGGCACTGGATGTGCTTTCAGCTGCTCCAAAATCTTAAGAATGATGAGTTTTGGCCCAGATTTAGAGTTCTCAAAGATAGTTTTATTTCTATGTATCCAAATCTGCCAAGACAAGAATAATGGCATAGTTTTATTTCTATGTATCCAAATCTGCCAAGACAAGAATAATGGCATAGTTTTATTTCTATGTATCCAAATCTGCCAAGACAAGAATAATGGCAGATATAAAAAACCTTTTCTAACTCATTCCATTTAATCAGATTTTGTATAAAGGTAGGTTCCTTCCAAAGAATAGACTGATTAAGTGATAAGCTGAGACCTGTAATCACTTTGTCAACCTACAACCCATGAAAAGGTGGTCGACCGATTCAGCATCAGAGAAACAGAGAAAGCAACAATTAGGTCCAATCCATCCTTTCCAGTGCAAATTTTCCTAGGTCGAGATACAATAGTTAGTGCAAAGCCAAGTAAAACAAATAATTTTCAATGGCAATTTATAATTCCAGAGTTGAATACATGTGTTGTCAGGTTGAATCTTGAGGGAGCAGGTAACGATTAGTTCATAATCCAATCGTGATGTGATCTGCCCACTCTTTTTGTTGTACAACCAAGCTAGTGAATTCGGTTCCTGTCTAAGTCTGATACCTGCATGAGAAAGCCCCTCAAAGTAACCAGTCCAGGCCTTCTTCCATTCACCATCAAGATCGAGATGACCAGCAGTCAGCCAATACTGATGGGAATACGAGCCTCGTCCCCCGAAATGAGCATTCGAAAGTGTAGAGATACCATAATCTAATAAGAAGATCTGAAGATCCTCCAGTACCACAAAATCAAAATGAACACCCGCTATTGGATCCACACCAATCCTGACACTTTGTCCATTTCAGACCTTCCATCCCAGGCATCTAGTTATCCATGATAAAGCTCTGATAAAACCATTCCAAATGAAAAAAGTACCATGGATATTAAAAGTTTGTAGTCGAAGCCAATCTACAACAGATATATCTTTGAGGTATTTATGATTGATAATCAGAGATTGACCATTAAGCTCAAAAGGCTCAAGGGTAGTGTTAAGGAATGGGAAAAAAAGATGAATCTGTCAAAAGCCAAAGAATCAAAAGATGTTGACATAGCCATTCAAGCCCTTCTATCGACCCATCATTCTAGAATTCTCTGTGTTTATGAGGCCTCGCAGCTTTCATAGCTAAATGATCGTAAGAGAACTTTGCTTGTACACCAGATTCTGACCTGGACTCTTTTGCAAAGTCGTTTGATGTGACCTCTTTGATTATATCAGAAGAACCATGTCAAATCATGTATCTTAATGGATAATAAAGATATTATACTTATGCACTTTCATTATTATCTTAAGAAATATTATCCTTTCGGACTTTTAATTTAAAGTTGAGATAATTTTTATACCTGCCTCAGCAGGTATATTGTAATCGATAGATTTTGACTTTGGTCTATTTTGATGCAGGTTTAAAAAATTAAAATCTGTTTTGTAAAGTATAACTTAGGGATTTGTAAAATATTTTTCTTTAATTTTGTTAAAAAAACTATTTTGTCAACAGCTGATTGGTGGATAGAAGCTGATGTCAACATTGGGATTTGGTATCTGGATTTGAGTTGACATGTGTCCACATGACGTCATAATTATAAAATTTAAAAAATAAAAATTATAATAAAAATTATATCCATTGACGGAGACTCCAGCATAGAAGCCTTATCCGTCTGCACAACAAATCGTTTTTACATGACTTGTCGATTATAACCGTGTCCTGGCAGCTGTCCGAGCTCGAAAATCTGTTCAAGGAAGGATTCCAAAGCGAATACTACCAGAATTACAGCCAATCTCTAGGGCCTCCAAGAAAGAAACGATATCTGTAAAACATGCTAAGAAAAGCAAGAGTTCTAGCCCGAAGCAATTGGAAACGTGTTTGGATTGTCTCTCTATGGTTGTTAATCTGTGTTGGACTTTTCCTTTGGAAATTTTTTCAGTATCGGTAAAGGTCCGGGTTTGATGTCATGGGATATTGTGTGTGTACTGTGAAAGGCACTGCAGAAACTTTAAAGTTTAATATGGCGCTCATTATTTTCCTAGTCTGTAGAAACACCATTACATGGCTTCTTTCCACCTGGCTCATCTCCGTCGTTCCTTTCAACGACAATATTAATTTCCATAAGGTAAAATGAAATTATTTGACGTGAATTTGAGGCCAAATTACTATTTTGTTCTGACAAATTGAAATTGTTTGCGTTGTTTCAGTGGTTGGAGTAATTCTCCATGGAGGAACTCACCTTGGCTACGACTTTCCAATAATTGTGAAGGCAGATCATTACACATTTCAGCAGACAATAGCAATGGACTTCCACTGGAAGCAACCTTCCTACATAGACATCATCTTGACAACAGAAGTCATATCCGGAATTTCCATGTTTTTTCTGATGGCTATAGCCTTTTTATTGGCCACTTGTATATCTAGACGGAATCTTCTCACTTTGCCATGGCCTCTACATAGACTAACAGGATTTAATGCATTCTGGTATTCGCACCATTTGTTCGTTATCATCTATATTCTTCTCATTATCCACTCGATTTTTCTCTTCCTTGCACACGATTGGATCCAGAAAACGGTACAACAATCTAAATTTCTGTCGGATTTCTTTAAAATTTCATGATCCTGAAGCTTCCCGATTCTCAAGAATGAACATTATTTGAATTTAATGCTTACTGAAACCCTTTTACTGTCGAAAATAAATTTGCAGACGTGGATATACCTTACCTTTCCCGTGATGCTTTACGGAGGGGAACGAACCTTACGTGCTTTTAGGGCAAGTCGATACAAAGTAAAGATATTAAAGGTATGAAGACAGCTTTAATCTTCCGCAAGTTATTTCTGTTTCCATTATGACTATAAGCTCTGACTTCTTCACGACGGTGATATTTCAGGCAACGGCTTATCCTGGAGATGTGCTGGCCCTTCACATGACCAAGCCGCGGGGATTCCATTACAAAAGCGGAATGTACATTTACAGTCAATGTCCAGAAATTTCTCCATTCGAATGGTAAATAAATGGCATTTTATATTTAGAAATATTTTTGTGAGGCCAACTTTGATCTTTAAATATCTCAGGCCAGATGTTGAATTGGAGCTTTAAAATCTGCTAAATGTGGCTCTGAACAGTTTAATTTTTTGACAGGCACCCGTTTTCTTTGACATCTGCGCCTGGAGATGATTATCTGAGCGTGCACATTAGAAATTTGGGAGATTGGACTCAAGACATAAGGAGCTTATTCCAGAAGGCAAGCTCAAGATTGTACAGCGTAAAAGATTTCAAGAAATGAAACCTGACAGCTATCTCCACTGACATTTATTTGCCATTTGCAGGCTTTAAACGTGGCAGGGAAGGATGGCTCATGCGATTCTTCTCGAGACCTTGCCAGCTTACCAAGGTTTGCAAGCAATATCTCCAGTGTACTTTTGAAATGTTGAATATCTGTAAAAAGCCGATGCCACTGGAATTTGAAGAGTTGAAAATCTTGAGCGGTTTTGTATGAATTTGACAGGTTCTCCAAAATATACATCGACGGTCCTTACGGTTCCGCGACGCAAGATCACAGTAAATACGACGTGATGCTGTTGATCGGACTAGGCATCGGCGCTACTCTGTTTATCAGCATTCTTAAAGACATTGTTAACGATGAAAAGACACGTTGCAACCATGTAATTTGATTATTTAACCATTTTTTTTTCTTTTTTTCTTGAGACTAGTAATTTTATTTTTAGTAAAATTATCCCTAAATGAACGAGTTTCCCGATTTGATTTGATTTCAATGCAGACTGCCGACGACGAAGAAGCTGGAAAAACCCGCAGGGCATCCCGAGCTTATTTTTACTGGGTTACGAGAGAACAAGGCTCATTTGCGTGGTTTAAAAGCATCATGAACGAAGTTGCAGAACTAGACAAGAAGGTAAGAAGGCTAGAAAATCCTGTAGATTTCCATTTGGCATTTAAAGTTTGGATTTTGACGGTTTTAAAATGTCATTTACCCGGTGAATGGTAAATGTAAACGTCCAGTCCTTGATCAAAATGCACAATTATCTTACAAGCGTTTACGAAGAAGGTGATGCTCGGTCTGCCTTCATAACAATGGTGCAATCTTTGCATCACACCAAAAGGGGACTTGACATCGTCTCCGGAACGCCGGTACTCATCCCGTCTTTAGATTTTTTTTGTGTATAAGTTTCCCCGCTTATTTTTGTTTCTCAGCGATCTAAAAATAAATATGTATTTCAGTTGAGAACTCATTTTGCAAGGCCTAACTGGTCCAAAGTGTTTTCAAGATTGGCAGCCATACACAAAGGTGCGTGAATCGGTATATTACTCATGAATCCTTACCCTTTAATTTCGCATTTTTCGTCTGTTAAAATTATGACTTTAATATTATGCAACGCTAGTACAGGCATTTTCTACTGTGGATCAACTCGTCTGGGAAAGGAGCTGGACATGTTATCCCAAAAATTCACAAGAAAGTCGAGTACCAAATTCATATTCCACAAGGAGCACTATTAAACAAGATGCAGCAGCTTCTTGATTTATAGTTCGTCTTATTTGAGCAGCTTTCTAGCCGACCATTCTATGATTATTATCTTCTTTATTTATGTAAAATAGCATAAAAGATTGCTGCAACAATCGTAGAAAAGATGTATAGAATCTAAACAATTTTCAACCGGACTACATCGGTAGGTCCAGCTGATCTGATGTGGCCGGACACGATGTGAATATTTATTCAACGGAAATATTGGAAATTTAGGGTAGCGGCATATCAATCCAAATTTCCTAGAAAAAGATGCAGATAGTAGTCTGCCAACAGTATCACCGATCCTTTCTTACCAAACACAGCATTCGAGACAGAAGCACAGCTTGCATGGATGCAGTAATAAAGAATGACTACGACTACAGCAAAGCAGAAGCAGCTTTGTATCTATTGAGAATTATTCTAAAGCAATTTATCCAGGGCAATTTGGATCTATTGCTCTCCATATTGGTAAAAATTTCTTTATAAGAATATTCTGAATCAATTGAAAGCGACATATCTCTTTCCCTGTAATATTCATTTCATGGATCTTCTAAACGCCAAACATATTGCCACACAAACACGGTTTGCATTTCACTTTAAGGTTTAAATCCAGTGCAGCGCTTTAAACATGATTATCATAAACTTGAAGAATAGTGTGAGAAACTCATTGAACCAACTTTTCATATATCAGCCTTGTCGTATGTTCCAACCGTTCATTTTTCAAATCATTGATGCGTTGAAGGAAATGCTTCACGCGAAAGTGCATGCCAACCTGCCAAAGTTTAATGTTAATTTATGCACAAGTAGGCATATAATATGTCAAATTATACTTCGCACTTGGTAATTAAGAATCTAGC